>OU015496.1:161266766-161299236 GCA_907164885.2 Dolomedes plantarius | reverse complement strand
CCCTGAAGGAAAACATGCAAATAACATGCAATTTACAACATGCATTAGCGGAGGTGAGATATGCAAATGATTAGAATTTCAGCGCAGACGCACATCACGCGCGCCTGTGGCGCCACTTCAAAGCGCTATTTAAGGCTTGGAGATTTCGACGATTTCAAGTTCGGCAATTGAATTTTTCTTGTGGTTTTTTCAAAAAAACGATCAATTATGCCTCGTCGAAACAGCGATCATCTTTTGATCAAGTATCCGAGTTCGACAGAGGAAGGATAGTGACCTATCGAGATTGTGGATTATCTTTCAGGGAAATCGATAGTCGTGTTGGACGAAACCAAACAACTGTAATGCGGATATGTGATCGTTGGATGCAGGAGGGTACGATGGACCGGCGTGTTCGATCGCATCCACCTCAGCGCACCACTTCACGTGATGACAGGCAAATTGTGCGCATGACAGTGACGGATCGCTCAGTCACATCACGAACCATAGCACAGCACATGCAGTCTGTAACGCATCATCCAGTGTCTGCGCGTACCATTCGACGCCGTTTACAGCAGAGTGGTCTGTCCGCTAGACGTCCATTGCTTTGTCTACCCTTGACGCAGAACCACAGACGTCTCCGCCGCCAATGGTGCGATGACAGAAAGATGTGGACGGCAGAATGGAATGAAATTGTCTTTACTGACGAGTCACGCTTCTGTCTGCAACACCACGATGGTCGCATTCGAGTCTGGAGACACCGTGAAGAGAGTATGCTAAACAGCTGCGTTATGCACCGCCACACTGGTCCTGCACCGGGTATTATGGTATGGGGCGGTATTGGATATCACTCTCGCACACCTATAGTACGCATTGCCGGTACTTTAAACATCCAGCGCTACATCTCCGTGGTGTTGGAGCCAGTTGTCCTTCCTTACCTTCAGGGCTTGCCCACAGCCATATTTTAACAGGATAATGCGCGACCACATGTGACACGCATTGTCTAACGGTTCTTCGTCAATCGCCAGATTGAATTGCTTCTCTGGCCGCCTCGCTCTCCGAATCTTTCGCCGATAGAAAACATGTGGTCCATGGTTGCTCTACGATTGACACAGATTCCATCCCCAGCTGCCATAGCAGATCAACTTTGGCAACGTGTGGAAGCTGCTTGGTCTGCTGTACCCGAAGAACTCATCCAAAGTCTCTTTGAATCAATGCCGAGGCGTGTGGCAGCGGTGATCTCCAACAATGGCGGCTACTCTGGCTACTGATTTTGGCAGGAACCACACTTCACAGAAGTCTATAAATTTAATCATTTGATACTTGGTCAACATGTTATCTACAAAATAAATTTTGTTGAGATATCTCTTGTCTTTCTTGGTGTTGCAATTTGGGTGGCCAGCAGTGTATATATAAAACAGTTCCGTAACTGACTCACTGACTGACATACAACACACAGACCAAACCACTGGACCTAAAGGGCTGAAATTTTGCATGGCGATTCTTCTTTTAGTGTAGGGGTGCACTAAGAGAGATTTTTCCAAAATTATTCTTAGATTTTTTAAAATTAAATTTTTAAGCTGCTTTTGCAACTTTTTTTAAGTTTGCATTTAAAATAATAATTTGAGGGTTATAAAATTTATATCAAGAGAAAGATCATAAAAATTCATTTAAAACGAAATCTTTTTCGAATCTTTAAAACCATTTTCTGATTTTTGGTGAATTTTTAAATTTATTTTTAGAATTTAATTTGTTAAATGCAGATCGCGGGATTTCTTTTTCTGGTACTTTAACTAAATTTATCGTCACGTGCATAACAACTAAATAGACAAAAAAATATTTTTTTCTTGCTAATGCGCAGACAATTGGACATTATTTTGTCTATAAAAATATCCCTTACGATTTTTTTATAAATATATATATATTTTTCTACATCAATTGTATATATTTATCGTCGTATTTATTTAAATATATATATAAATATATATATATATATATATTGCATTAATTGCATGTATTGACCGTTGCATTTAATATGAATGTACTCCGTAGCGAAGTGCGGGTTTTCAGCTAGTATATATATATATATATATATATATATATATATATATATATATATATATATATATATATATATATATATACAACGATCTATCTATGCAATTGATGTAAAAAAACAAAAAAATATTTTTATAGAAAAACTGTAATGGATATTTTTATAGACAAAATAATGTAGAAGAAAAATATTCAAGTTAAATCTAATAGAACATACTAAAGAATATAGTGTAGCTAATATAGTACAGTTTGAAGAACATATCGTTTACTGTATTTTAATATTTTTTGGATAATGTCCAATCGTCTGCCGCATTAGCAAAAAAAAAGTATATATTTTTTTCTATTTTGTTGTTATGTACGTAACGCAAAATTAGTTTAAAATATCACAAAAAGAAAGGAAATCACGTGATCTGCATTTAAAAAATTAAATTTTAAAATTAATCTTTAAAAATTCACCAAAAATCAGAAAATGGAGGTAAAGATTCGAAAAGGATTTCATTTCAAAGGAATTTATATGATCTTTCTCGTGATATAAATTTTATAACCCTCAGATTATTATTTTAAATTCAAACTTTAAATAATATTTCTAAAACAGCATAAAATTTAAATTTTTAAAAATCTAAGAAGAATTTTTCAAAAATCTCTCTTAGTGCACCCCTACACCATAATCGCCATTCAAAATTTCAGCCCTTTATGCCCAGCAATTTGGTCTGTACGTTGTATGTCAGTCAGTCAGTTACGGAACTGTTTTATATATTTACACAAACAACGTAATTAAATTTTCTTATCTCTCTTTTTTAACGAGACATTCAATAAGTCATTTTATTGAGGTAATATAAACCTTGAAATCAGATAACTGTATAAATCTTGACAGTTGATGCCTGATGTTCTTACCTTTTTATCTTCATTGCTTTTCAGGTCCACCCTGTCATGAACGTTGTATCGGGGGCTGCTGGGGACCCGATCCTCTCAGCTGCCAGAAATTTTCGAAAACCAATTGCTATCCTGTGTGTCAAGGACGCTGCTTTGGAACACTACCGCATGAGTGCTGCCATTTACTTTGTGCAGTGGGTTGTACAGGACCATCAGCGAGGGATTGTTTGGTAAGTAGTTTTGCATTAAGTATATATCATATGGCAATATCGAATACCCGAATACCTTCTTTTTCCCAAAACTTTAGTGTACTTTGTGGTGCAGTTAATAAAAATGGTAGTTAATTTAAAGATTAAAAAAATTAAATATAAAAATGGTAACTCATAATGGTAGTTCATATGTTCAATTTTTATGATAAAGGTCTATTTTGAACGTTTTCTCTATTTTGATATTATAAATAATTACAAGATAAAAAGAACTTTTTATATACCACGTTTTTTAAATTTTCTGTTGAATCATATAAACTTGAAAATTCTATGTATTAATAGATATTTAAAAAAATTTTTTTGATGAATTATCATATCAACTTAAAAGAAAATGATCAAATGCGTAATAAGGAGAGCAATTATAAGAAATTTTCAAACAGCAGGACTGAAAATGAATTCAATCCTGCTTAAAGATGACTAAAAGTATTAAAAAAGTACATTGTCAACGTGTTCTGAGCTATTCTAAATGTTTCAAATATCTAGCTAGTCGGGAAGTTAGTTAAAAATCGATTTCAAGATTTCTACTGGACAAACAAGAAAGCGAGTTGATAAAAATGTGGTAATGAATTCAATTTTGCTTAAATAGGGCTAAAAGTATTAAAAGAATGCAATGTCAGCGTGTTCTAAGCTTTTCTAAATATTTCAAACGTCTAGCCAGTCGGGAAGTTAGTTAAAAATCGATTGCAAGATTTGTACTGGACAAACAAGAAAGCGAGTTGATAAAAGCGTGGTAATGAATTCAATTCTGCTTAAATATGGCTAAAAGTATTAAAAAATGAAATGCCAGCGTGTTCTAAGCTTTTCTAAAAATTTCAAATGTCTAGCTAGTCGGGAAGTTAGTTAAAAATCGATTGCAAGATTTGTACTGGACAAACAAGAAAGCGAGTTGATAAAAACGTGGTAATAATTCAATTCTGCTTAAATATGGCTAAAAGTATTAAAAAAATGAAATGTCAGCGTGTTCTGAGCTTTTCTAAAAATTTCAAATGTCTAGCTAGTCGGGAAGTTAGTTAAAAATCGATTGCAAGATTTGTACTGGACAAACAAGAAAGCGAGTTGATAGAAACGTGGTAATGAATTCAATTCTGCTTAAATAGGGCTAAAAGTATTAAAAGAATGCAATGTCAGCGTGTTCTGAGCTTTTCTAAAAATTTCAAATTTCTAGCTAGTCGGGAAGTTAGTTAAAAATCGATTGCAAGATTTGTACTGGACAAACAAGAAAGCGAGTTGATAAAAACGTGGTAATGAATTCAATTCTGCTTAATATGGCTAAAAGTATTAAAAATATGAAATGGCAGCGTTTCTGAGCTTTTCTAAAAATTTCAAATGTCTAGCTAGTCGGGAAGTTAGTTAAAAATCGATTGCAAGATTTGTACTGGACAAACAAGAAAGCGAGTTGATAAAAACGTGGTAATGAATTCAATTCTGCTTAAATATGGCTAAAAGTATTAAAAAAATGCAATGTCAGCGTGTTCTGAGCTTTTCTAAAAATTTCAAATGTCTAGTTAGTCGGGAAGTTAGTTAAAAATCGATTGCAAGATTTGTACTGGACAAACAAGAAAGCGAGTTGATAAAAACGTGGTAATGAATTCAATTCTGCTTAAATATGGCTAAAAGTATTTAAAAAATGAAATGTCAGCGTGTTCTGAGCTTTTCTAAAAATTTCAAATGTCTAGCTAGTCGGGAATTTAGTTAAAAATCGATTGCAAGATTTGTACTGGACAAACAAGAAAGCGAGTTGATAAAAACGTGGTAATGAATTCAATTCTGCTTAAATATGGATAAAAGTATTTAAAAAATGAAATGTCAACGTGTTCTAAGCTTTTCTAAATATTTCAAACGTCTAGCCAGTCGGGAAGTTAGTTAAAAATCGATTGCAAGATTTGTACTGGACAAACAAGAAAGCGAGTTGATAGAAACGTGGTAATGAATTCAATTCTGCTTAAATAGGGCTAAAAGTATTAAAATAATGCAATGTCAGCGTGTTCTGAGCTTTTCTAAAAATTTCAAATTTCTAGCTAGTCAGGAAGTTAGTTAAAAATCGATTGCAAGATTTGTACTGGACAAACAAGAAAGCGAGTTGATAAAAACGTGGTAATGAATTCAATTCTGCTTAATATGGCTAAAAGTATTAAAAATATGAAATGGCAGCGTGTTCTGAGCTTTTCTAAAAATTTCAAATGTCTAGCTAGTCGGGAAGTTAGTTAAAAATCGATTGCAAGATTTGTACTGGACAAACAAGAAAGCGAGTTGATAAAAACGTGGTAATGAATTCAATTCTGCTTAAATACGGCTAAAAGTATTTAAAAAATGCAATGTCAGCGTGTTCTGAGCTTTTCTAAATATTTCAAAGGTCTAGCCAGTCGGGAAGTTAGTTAAAAATCGATTGCAAGATTTGTACTGGACAAACAAGAAAGCGAGTTGATAGAAACGTGGTAATGAATTCAATTCTGCTTAAATATGGCTAAAAGTATTTAAAAAATGAAATGTCAGCGTGTTCTGAGCTTTTCTAAAAATTTCAAAGGTCTAGCTAGTCGGGAAGTTAGTTAAAAATCGATTGCAAGATTTGTACTGGACAAACAAGAAAGCGAGTTGATAAAAAAGTGGTAATGAATTCAATTCTGCTTAAATATGGCTAAAAGTATTAAAAAAATGCAATGTCAGCGTGTTCTCAGCCTTTCTAAAAATTTCAAATGTCTAGTTAGTCGGGAAGTTAGTTAAAAATCGATTGCAAGATTTGTACTGGACAAACAAGAAAGCGAGTTGATAAAAACGTGGTAATGAATTCAATTCTGCTTAATATGGCTAAAAGTATTAAAAATATGAAATGTCAGCGTGTTCTGAGCTTTTCTAAAAATTTCAAATGTCTAGCTAGTCGGGAAGTTAGTTAAAAATCGATTGCAAGATTTGTACTGGACAAACAAGAAAGCGAGTTGATAAAAACGTGGTAATGAATTCAATTCTGCGTAAATATGGCTAAAAGTATTTAAAATTGAAATGTCAGCGTGTTCTGAGCTTTTCTAAAAATTTCAAATGTCTAGCTAGTCGGGAAGTTAGTTAAAAATCGATTGCAAGATTTGTACTGGACAAACAAGAAAGCGAGTTGATAAAAACGTGGTAATGAATTCAATTCTGCGTAAATATGGCTAAAAGTATTTAAAATTGAAATGTCAGCGTGTTCTGAGCTTTTCTAAAAATTTCAAATGTCTAGCTAGTCGGGGAGTTAGTTAAAAATCGATTGCAAGATTTGTACTGGACAAACAAGAAAGCGAGTTGATAAAAACGTGGTAATGAATTCAATTCTGCTTAAATATGGCTAAAAGTATTTAAAAAATGCAATGTCAGCGTGTTCTGAGCTTTTCTAAAAATTTCAAATGTCTAGTTAGTCGGGAAGTTAGTTAAAAATCGATTGCAAGATTTGTACTGGACAAACAAGAAAGCGAGTTGATAAAAACGTGGTAATGAATTCAATTCTGCTTAAATATGGCTAAAAGTATTTAAAAAATGAAATGTCAGCGTGTTCTGAGCTTTTCTAAAAATTTCAAATGTCTAGCTAGTCGGGAAGTTAGTTAAAAATCGATTGCAAGATTTGTACTGGACAAACAAGAAAGCGAGTTGATAAAAACGTGGTAATGAATTCAATTCTGCTTAAATATGGCTAAAAGTATTTAAAAAATGAAATGTCAGCGTGTTCTGAGCTTTTCTAAAAATTTCAAATGTCTAGCTAGTCGGGAAGTTAGTTAAAAATCGATTGCAAGATTTGTACTGGACAAACAAGAAAGCGAGTTGATAGAAACGTGGTAATGAATTCAATTCTGCTTAAATAGGGCTAAAAGTATTAAAAGAATGCAATGTCAGCGTGTTCTGAGCTTTTCTAAAAATTTCAAATTTCTAGCTAGTCGGGAAGTTAGTTAAAAATCGATTGCAAGATTTGTACTGGACAAACAAGAAAGCGAGTTGATAAAAACGTGGTAATGAATTCAATTCTGCTTAATATGGCTAAAAGTATTAAAAATATGAAATGGCAGCGTTTCTGAGCTTTTCTAAAAATTTCAAATGTCTAGCTAGTCGGGAAGTTAGTTAAAAATCGATTGCAAGATTTGTACTGGACAAACAAGAAAGCGAGTTGATAAAAACGTGGTAATGAATTCAATTCTGCTTAAATATGGCTAAAAGTATTTAAAAAATGCAATGTCAGCGTGTTCTGAGCTTTTCTAAAAATTTCAAATGTCTAGCCAGTCGGGAAGTTAGTTAAAAATCGATTGCAAGATTTGTACTGGACAAACAAGAAAGCGAGTTGATAGAAACGTGGTAATGAATTCAATTCTGCTTAAATATGGCTAAAAGTATTAAAAAAATGAAATGTCAGCGTGTTCTGAGCTTTTCTAAAAATTTCAAAGGTCTAGCTAGTCGGGAAGTTAGTTAAAAATCGATTGCAAGATTTGTACTGGACAAACAAGAAAGCGAGTTGATAAAAAAGTGGTAATGAATTCAATTCTGCTTAAATATGGCTAAAAGTATTAAAAAAATGCAATGTCAGCGTGTTCTGAGCTTTTCTAAAAATTTCAAATGTCTAGTTAGTCGGGAAGTTAGTTAAAAATCGATTGCAAGATTTGTACTGGACAAACAAGAAAGCGAGTTGATAAAAACGTGGTAATGAATTCAATTCTGATTAATATGGCTAAAAGTATTAAAAATATGAAATGTCAGCGTGTTCTGAGCTTTTCTAAAAATTTCAAATGTCTAGCTAGTCGGGGAATTAGTTAAAAATCGATTGCAAGATTTGTACTGGACAAACAAGAAAGCGAGTTGATAAAAACGTGGTAATGAATTCAATTCTGCTTAAATATGGCTAAAAGTATTTAAAAAATGCAATGTCAGCGTGTTCTGAGCTTTTCTAAAAATTTCAAATGTCTAGTTAGTCGGGAAGTTAGTTAAAAATCGATTGCAAGATTTGTACTGGACAAACAAGAAAGCGAGTTGATAAAAACGTGGTAATGAATTCAATTCTGCTTAAATATGGCTAAAAGTATTTAAAAAATGAAATGTCAGCGTGTTCTGAGCTTTTCTAAAAATTTCAAATGTCTAGCTAGTCGGGAAGTTAGTTAAAAATCGATTGCAAGATTTGTACTGGACAAACAAGAAAGCGAGTTGATAAAAACGTGGTAATGAATTCAATTCTGCTTAAATATGGCTAAAAGTATTAAAAAAATGAAATGTCAGCGTGTTCTGAGCTTTTCTAAAAATTTCAAATGTCTAGCTAGTCGGGAAGTTAGTTAAAAATCGATTGCAAGATTTGTACTGGACAAACAAGAAAGCGAGTTGATAGAAACGTGGTAATGAATTCAATTCTGCTTAAATAGGGCTAAAAGTATTAAAAGAATGCAATGTCAGCGTGTTCTGAGCTTTTCTAAAAATTTCAAATTTCTAGCTAGTCGGGAAGTTAGTTAAAAATCGATTGCAAGATTTGTACTGGACAAACAAGAAAGCGAGTTGATAAAAACGTGGTAATGAATTCAATTCTGCTTAATATGGCTAAAAGTATTAAAAATATGAAATGGCAGCGTTTCTGAGCTTTTCTAAAAATTTCAAATGTCTAGCTAGTCGGGAAGTTAGTTAAAAATCGATTGCAAGATTTGTACTGGACAAACAAGAAAGCGAGTTGATAAAAACGTGGTAATGAATTCAATTCTGCTTAAATATGGCTAAAAGTATTTAAAAAATGCAATGTCAGCGTGTTCTGAGCTTTTCTAAAAATTTCAAATGTCTAGCCAGTCGGGAAGTTAGTTAAAAATCGATTGCAAGATTTGTACTGGACAAACAAGAAAGCGAGTTGATAGAAACGTGGTAATGAATTCAATTCTGCTTAAATATGGCTAAAAGTATTAAAAAAATGAAATGTCAGCGTGTTCTGAGCTTTTCTAAAAATTTCAAAGGTCTAGCTAGTCGGGAAGTTAGTTAAAAATCGATTGCAAGATTTGTACTGGACAAACAAGAAAGCGAGTTGATAAAAAAGTGGTAATGAATTCAATTCTGCTTAAATATGGCTAAAAGTATTAAAAAAATGCAATGTCAGCGTGTTCTGAGCTTTTCTAAAAATTTCAAATGTCTAGTTAGTCGGGAAGTTAGTTAAAAATCGATTGCAAGATTTGTACTGGACAAACAAGAAAGCGAGTTGATAAAAACGTGGTAATGAATTCAATTCTGATTAATATGGCTAAAAGTATTAAAAATATGAAATGTCAGCGTGTTCTGAGCTTTTCTAAAAATTTCAAATGTCTAGCTAGTCGGGAAGTTAGTTAAAAATCGATTGCAAGATTTGTACTGGACAAACAAGAAAGCGAGTTGATAAAAACGTGGTAATGAATTCAAGTCTGCGTAAATATGGCTAAAAGTATTTAAAATTGAAATGTCAGCGTGTTCTGAGCTTTTCTAAAAATTTCAAATGTCTAGCTAGTCGGGAAGTTAGTTAAAAATCGATTGCAAGATTTGTACTGGACAAACAAGAAAGCGAGTTGATAAAAACGTGGTAATGAATTCAATTCTGCTTAAATATGGCTAAAAGTATTTAAAAAATGCAATGTCAGCGTGTTCTGAGCTTTTCTAAAAATTTCAAATGTCTAGTTAGTCGGGAAGTTAGTTAAAAATCGATTGCAAGATTTGTACTGGACAAACAAGAAAGCGAGTTGATAAAAACGTGGTAATGAATTCAATTCTGCTTAAATATGGCTAAAAGTATTTAAAAAATGAAATGTCAGCGTGTTCTGAGCTTTTCTAAAAATTTCAAATGTCTAGCTAGTCGGGAAGTTAGTTAAAAATCGATTGCAAGATTTGTACTGGACAAACAAGAAAGCGAGTTGATAAAAACGTGGTAATGAATTCAATTCTGCTTAAATATGGCTAAAAGTATTTAAAAAAGAAATGTCAGCGTGTTCTGAGCTTTTCTAAAAATTTCAAATGTCTAGCTAGTCGGGAAGTTAGTTAAAAATCGATTGCAAGATTTGTACTGGACAAACAAGAAAGCGAGTTGATAAAAACGTGGTAATAATTCAATTCTGCTTAAATATGGCTAAAAGTATTAAAAAAATGAAATGTCAGCGTGTTCTAAGCTTTTCTAAATATTTCAAATGTCTAGTTAGTCGGGAAGTTAGTTAAAAATCGATTGCAAGATTTGTACTGGACAGACAAGAACGCGAGTTGATAAAAACGTGGTAATGAATTCAATTCTGCTTAAATATGGCTAAAAGTATTTAAAAAATGAAATGTCAGCGTGTTCTGAGCTTTTCTAAAAATTTCAAATGTCTAGCTAGTCGGGAAGTTAGTTAAAAATCGATTGCAAGATTTGTACTGGACAAACAAGAAAGCGAGTTGATAGAAACGTGGTAATGAATTCAATTCTGCTTAAATAGGGCTAAAAGTATTAAAAGAATGCAATGTCAGCGTGTTCTGAGCTTTTCTAAAAATTTCAAATTTCTAGCTAGTCGGGAAGTTAGTTAAAAATCGATTGCAAGATTTGTACTGGACAAACAAGAAAGCGAGTTGATAAAAACGTGGTAATGAATTCAATTCTGCTTAAATATGGCTAAAAGTATTTAAAAAATGCAATGTCAGCGTGTTCTGAGCTTTTCTAAAAATTTCAAATGTCTAGCCAGTCGGGAAGTGAGTTAAAAATCGATTGCAAGATTTGTACTGGACAAACGAGAAAGCGAGTTAATAGAAACGTGGTAATGAATTCAATTCTGCTTAAATATGGCTAAAAGTATTAAAAAAATGAAATGTCAGCGTGTTCTGAGCTTTTCTAAAAATTTCAAAGGTCTAGCTAGTCGGGAAGTTAGTTAAAAATCGATTGCAAGATTTGTACTGGACAAACAAGAAAGCGAGTTGATAAAAAAGTGGTAATGAATTCAATTCTGCTTAAATATGGCTAAAAGTATTAAAAAAATGCAATGTCAGCGTGTTCTGAGCTTTTCTAAAAATTTCAAATGTCTAGTTAGTCGGGAAGTTAGTTAAAAATCGATTGCAAGATTTGTACTGGACAAACAAGAAAGCGAGTTGATAAAACGTGGTAATGAATTCAATTCTGCTTAATATGGCTAAAAGTATTAAAAATATGAAATGTCAGCGTGTTCTGAGCTTTTCTAAAAATTTCAAATGTCTAGCTAGTCGGGAAGTTAGTTAAAAATCGATTGCAAGATTTGTACTGGACAAACAAGAAAGCGAGTTGATAAAAACGTGGTAATGAATTCAATTCTGCGTAAATATGGCTAAAAGTATTTAAAATTGAAATGTCAGCGTGTTCTGAGCTTTTCTAAAAATTTCAAATGTCTAGCTAGTCGGGAAGTTAGTTAAAAATCGATTGCAAGATTTGTACTGGACAAACAAGAAAGCGAGTTGATAAAAACGTGGTAATGAATTCAATTCTGCTTAAATATGGCTAAAAGTATTTAAAAAATGAAATGTCAGCGTGTTCTGAGCTTTTCTAAAAATTTCAAATGTCTAGCTAGTCGGGAAGTTAGTTAAAAATCGATTGCAAGATTTGTACTGGACAAACAAGAAAGCGAGTTGATAAAAACGTGGTAATGAATTCAATTCTGCTTAAATATGGCTAAAAGTATTTAAAAAAGAAATGTCAGCGTGTTCTGAGCTTTTCTAAAAATTTCAAATGTCTAGCTAGTCGGGAAGTTAGTTAAAAATCGATTGCAAGATTTGTACTGGACAAACAAGAAAGCGAGTTGATAAAAACGTGGTAATAATTCAATTCTGCTTAAATATGGCTAAAAGTATTAAAAAAATGAAATGTCAGCGTGTTCTAAGCTTTTCTAAATATTTCAAATGTCTAGTTAGTCGGGAAGTTAGTTAAAAATCGATTGCAAGATTTGTACTGGACAGACAAGAACGCGAGTTGATAAAAACGTGGTAATGAATTCAATTCTGCTTAAATATGGCTAAAAGTATTTAAAAAATGCAATGTCAGCGTGTTCTGAGCTTTTCTAAAAATTTCAAATGTCTAGTTAGTCGGGAAGTTAGTTAAAAATCGATTGCAAGATTTGTACTGGACAAACAAGAAAGCGAGTTGATAAAAACGTGGTAATGAATTCAATTCTGCTTAAATATGGCTAAAAGCATTTAAAAAATGCAATGTCAGCGTGTTCTAAGCTTTTCTAAAAATTTCAAAAGTCTAGCTAGTCGGGAAGTTAGTTAAAAATCGATTGCAAGATTAGTGCTGGATAAACACACAAACAAGAAAGCGAGTTAATAAAAACATGGTAATGAATATGTGGATACGCCAGTTGGCATGGGGAAAATTTTTAGTCCCCATGAGTAGCTGCAGAAAATTTTCCTCTCAGGATATTTCTAATCTGAGATTATCAAAAGCAGATTTTTTAATTTTATTCCTGCGTATAAAAATATCCTTCAATACAGAAAGTATTTTTATCCAGAATATTTTTAATGTCATTTAAAATTTTCAAAAAAAACTTGTAATCGTGATGTAGAAGACATCATTAATTTGATGTG
Source organism: Dolomedes plantarius (assembly GCA_907164885.2). Taxonomy (NCBI): domain Eukaryota; kingdom Metazoa; phylum Arthropoda; class Arachnida; order Araneae; family Dolomedidae; genus Dolomedes; species Dolomedes plantarius. The sequence continues at coordinate 161,286,550 of OU015496.1, read as the reverse complement.
CAATAAAACATTAACTTCTGAAAAATTAAAATTTTTAAAAATTACGCTCTCCTTTTTTAAACGCCTAAATTCTTATACAAAAATAAGATTTCTCGGATATATATTTGCTAATCTGGCATTAAAAAAAAAAAGAAAATAATTCTCTGTAGATTTTTTTTTTCGAATGCGGAGGAACGTTGTCGTGAGACTTTCACCTGTTTCTATTCACCGTAATTTGTAGGCTACTTTGTTATGGGACCTGCGTATGGGTGAGCCAGCATTGCTCCCTATGAGGAGGGCGACAAGGAAACGACCAAGCCTTATTCGGTATTTGAACCCAAGCCCATTACGTCCCAGCTCAAAACACTAAACACTATACCAAGAGGGTGGCGTTTTCTCTGTCGAATAAAAGTGAAGATCTAACTGGTTAACTGCTTTCCTGCCTTGAGACTTTTCATTAGAAGAGGAAGTTATTGCAGCTGGTTAGACGTTTCACTTTGGAAAGTTCCTGTCAAAGAAAGCAGTATTCAACTATCCACGATGCTATGATATATTTCCTAATGGGTTAATATGAAGAACGTGATACGGTCGCCAACCTGTGGCCATAGGGCGCCAATGTGGCATTACAAATTGAAGACCATGGGGTGAAATTGAACTGTGCTCTTTCTTGCAAACCCGGAAAGTAAATTCCAATGCGCCAACATTTGGCGAAAAAATCCCTTGGCGGGAAACCGTATCATGTTCTTCCTACACAATTTTCGCCTTTCATTAATTGAAAACAACTTTTCTTGACTTCAGACATGTAAGAAAGCTGATGATAATGGTGAATGTAAACTGGAATGTCCCCCTACGCTGAAGTATAATCCTGCCACAAATTCTTGGGAAAGAAATCCACAGGGCAAGTATGCATATGGAGGAACTTGTGTTAAAAAATGTCCTAGTGAGTTAACCTATTTTTATAAAATATCATTTTTGGAAAATGTAGCTTTTTTTATTATTTATATTTTGTTTAATAATAGTGCTGTATATAGTGACATCATAATATAATTTTATATTCAGTAATATCATAATATAATATATATACCGGGTGGCCATAATTAAATTGACAGTGCTCACAGTGTTCTGTAGCGCGATCGATTTGCGAGAATGACGCCACATTTTGTAGGAAGATTAAACAAGACGGGGGACGAAGAATTCCGCGAAAAAATAAATTAGTTCCAAAAGTCACCGCTAGGGGAATATTTGGCGCTGTGTAATAGAAAATAGAGTGTTAACAAATGCAAATTAATACGGAATAAAATTACCTTTTATTATGCACATTTTCTTATTTAGTTCAAGTGCAATATGGCAACACTTTTAAAAAAGCGTAAAATTTACATAAACACCGATAAAGTCTCGTGATCTGCAATATCACGTACGCTGAGCAGAAGAAGAAGTTCTTTATTCAAATTTCATGTTACATCCATTGGCACAGTGCCAGCTGCTTGTGTTTTAAAAGGCAATGTGTTACGTTTCGAATCAATCGGATTGAAAGTTTATGTGCAATGTCTCCTTCTTTAGTCGAGCGTGCGTTACTTTTCAAATTCTTTTACCTCAACCAGTGCAATGCGTCAGCCGCTCTTCGTGCTTTTAGAACGCACAAAAAAATGCGTAAAGGTAACGGTCCTGTGTCAGTTAATGGGCTAAAAGCAATGGTTGCGACGTTTGAGAAAACAGGTTCTCTGAAGGTTCAGTCAGGTAGAGGACGAAAACCTGTACCACAGGATACAATCGAAGCAGTTGCCACGGCGATTGTCGACAGAGGACCAGACAATATTGCTGCCACCTCTAGCGCTCGTGGATTAGCTCGAAATATGGATATGCCTTACAGTACGGTATGGAAAATCTTACGAAAGATTATCAACTTCTATCCGTACAAGATCAGCCGTGTACAGGAGTTACTGTACCCCGACCATGATAAGCGATTGACTTTTGCTCTCACCTTTCTTGCCAGAATGGAGGTGGATGATGCTTGGCCGTGGAAAATCTTATCGGGAGACGAGGCCCACTTTTACCTGCATGGAACTGTGAATACCCAGAATTCTATGTATCAATAAATACTTTTTAAAAATTATTTTGATGAATTATCCCATCAGCTTGAAAGAAAATGAAGTTAATTGGAAGTTAACTTGCTTTTAACTTTTCATTCCCTTCCCGGTCGATGGATAGCTGCACCAGGCTACAAAACAAAATTAACTGAAAAGGAATTCAATCTGCTTAAAGATGGCTAAAAGTATTAAAATAATGCATTGTCATCGTGTTCTGAGCTATTCTAAAAGTTTCAAATGTCTATCTAGTCGGGAAGTTAGATAAAAATCGATTGCAAGATTTGTACTGGACAAACACACACACACACACAAACAAACAAAATAAAAGAAAGGGAGTTAATAAAAACATGGTAAAAATGTATTTTTGTACACTATTATTATAGAAAAATTTTTTTTATAACGATATGATAGTATAATTTTGTATACGGTGATATGATTGCTTATTTGTTTATGATAAAAAAATTCTGTTTTAATATATATTTTTATGTTATAATACAATAAAATAATTTCGTTTGTAATAATGTATGGTTAATCGCAATACACATTTTGCCTCCATTTGGCGACATTTTCTGCCAATGCCAGTATTGGGGCGAAGAAGATATTCGTACGATTTAGAAATTAACCCTACATCCTTACACATATCCAATACACACTTCTTATCCTCCGTAACAAAGCAGAAAAAGAACTGCAAAACAGTCAATTTTTTTCGGCTTATTTCAAGCGCCGGTGGAACACCTGTAAAGATGAAAATGATACGGTTTCCAACCAAGCCATCTTTTTTTTTTGGGGGGGGGGGGACAAAAGTTTTGGCGCACTGGAGTTTGGTTTCTGGATTTGCTAGGAAGAGCGCTGTTTATTTTCCCCTTATGGTTCTTCAATTTTTAATGCCACATTGGTGCCATATACCACTCACTGATCCATTCACTCACTGTATCTATGGAACCATAAGTCCCAGGAAGCTGAAATTTTGCAGGGTGGTTCAACTTAAGCCCTAAGGGCTCGCTAAAAACCGTTTTTTAAAAAATTAGAATTTGCAGAGGTTCAAAAGGGGCTTAACCCCTCAATCCCCGCGAAAAAAAAATACTATATCTCTGGAACCATAAGGCCTAGGAAGCTGAAATTTTGAATTGTGGTTCGTCTTAAGCCCTGGGTAATCACTAATAGAGGCTTATTTCCATCCTCTCAAAGGAAGACATGATCTCTGGAATCATAAGGCCTAGGAAGCTGAAATTTGGCAGAGTGCTTCCTATTAAGCCCTGGGTGCTTTTAAATTGCTTTTAAAAAAATACAAATTTTAATGGGGTTAATAGACGCTTAATTCAGTATTCTCAAAGAAATACATTATCTCTGGAACCATAAGGCCTAGGAAGCTGAAATATTGCAGGTTGGTTCCTCTGAGGCCGTGGGTGTTCACTAAGAAATCTTTTTTAAAAATTCAAGGGGATTAAACGGGGCTTGATCCTCCAAATAAAACACTTACTGAGGGATCCCTTTATCTCTAGAACAACATAGCTTAGGAAGCTGAAATCTGGAATGGTGGTTTCTTGGAAGTTCTATGTGCTCACTGAGAAATCTTACATCATACAGAATCTTACATCACAAATCATACAGATTTTAAAGGGTGAAAATGAGCTTCCCCCTCCCACAAACCTCAGAAAAAAGAGAATGGTTGATCACAGTATCTCTGGAACCGAAAAGTCTAGAAAGCAAAAATTCTGTAGTAGCTCCACCTAGGCCTTAGGTGCTCCCTAGGAAAGCTTTTTAAAAATTGAAACTTTAATGTGGTTCAAAAGACTGAAGCCATCAAAATAAATCACTGACTGACTTATCCCTGTATCTATGTAACCAGAGGGCCAAGTAAGCTGAAGATTTACCTTGAGGTTACTCTTAATGCCCCAGATGCTCACCAAGAAAGATTTTAATAAAAAGCCACGTCTAAGGGGCTAAAATAGGGGCTTAAATCCCTCCCCCAAAATAAAATCTACAACCTATGTTTAATGTCGGATCACTGGCATTAAGTTATAGGGTGAACTGCTCTGAAGAATGACAACTTTTTATTGATAAACTCAATTTAAATTAAATTAACCAAATTACATAATTGACGGTAGTAATGTATTCCGTCGAAAAGCATGGGTATTCAGCTAGTATATAATATGACAATACATGATTTTTGTATTATAGTATCATAATACAGCACATTTGTGTATTAAAAAAATTTGTGTAAAATAATAGGAGAAAGAGTAGTGACTAATTTTATATGATTGTATCTCATTCGTAGAACATTTATTGGGAGATAATGGTATATGCGAGAGGTCATGTCCTGATACCAAAAGAGCGGTTGATGGAGAATGTGTCTCTTGCGAAGGCCCATGTCTCAAAAGTAAATATTTATGCATTTCAATTAATACTTCCTCATACTTTTCATTTTATAACATTTAGAATCATAGGATAGTTAAAGTTGAAATTACTTTAATTAAATATAATAATAATAAAATTAAAAATATGACAAAGTTTTGTTAACAACGAAAGAAATTTCGTTAAAACCAATAGTTATGCAAAAAAATCTCGAATTTGAACTTCGTATTTTAATTATTTTACTGCAACTTGTGGAAATATATGTAACAGGCTTAAAAACGCACAGAAAAAAAACTAATTTTGAAATTTTTAAGGTATGCTAAAAATCAAGAATAACCCAAATTCCTGACTGATAAACACTGGCTGGATGTTAGACCCGATTACAATTTTCTGTTCAAAAATTATTTACCATAGTAATGCTTTACCGCTGCCCACATGGTGTAGTGGTTAACGATCTGAGCTACCACGCAGTGGGCTTCATTTCAAAACCCGGATAAAGCTTGGTCGTTTCCGGGTCATCTCCCTCATATAATACAATGCTCGCTATCGTATATGGTTCTCTCATAACGTAGCCAGCAAATCGCGGAGAATAAAAAAAGGCAAATGTCTTACTACAAAGTAGCCCATTATTAGGAAAGCAAAATAATTAAAGTAACAAGTTTAATTGAGACAATTACCTGTTTTTTCACAGACTTCTAATTATGGTTTTTGGTTATTGTGAAATTTATAATTTTGAATCGAGTAATAAAAATAAAATTAGGACAAAGTTACAACATAGCATTGTACCTTAGTCTTACAGCATTTTAATTATAAATTGTCCCCAAAACAAGAAAATAATTCCCATTTAAAATTATTAAAATTACAGGTTAACCCTTAAAGTATCAATAAAGTGCACAAATTAATTTTTTTATGTACAACATATATGAAAACAATTAAAACATTAAAGTGGGTCCGAGGTACAACTGGTTACGAATTTGATTTTCTAGAAAATTGGCTATCTTTACTAGTCCCTCATTTTTCATTGATTATGTCCCGTCTACATTACCTGAAACAATATTTGGTCATCAATATGTCTTTTAATATTTCATATATTCTCCCTTTCCCACCTTCTTTTAATAATAGCCAATCTTCCTGCTGCCTTTCTCAGTTATATTTTCTCCCCTTTTTGCTGTATCTGGCTTATCCCTTTCACTAATTCCCCAGCTCCTTTTCCAGTGAGACAAAAAAAAACATACATTGTGATATTGCTTACTGAAGTAAATTTATTGAGTTGAACGGGGGAAAATCAAACCTGTAAAAGGAACTTTGAAATATCCTTATTAAAAATATCAACATGTAACGCTGAGTATTTTATGTGACATTATCATGAGGTTCAGTGATTCCCTAATTCTCAAATATTTTTAAACGTCTCAACTTTAGAAAAAAACGTATTTTAAATGATTATCGGTGTTCTTAAAATCCTACCACAGGTGTGTTTTTATATATTTAAAATAATCAAAAATAATATGTAGTTTATCTTCAGTAAAAAAATATATATATATAAAAATTCTATAGAATCAATGCGCAGACTATGTCATTATTAATAATATCAACATGTAACGTTGATTCATAGTGTACGGGAAAAAATATGTGTGTTTTTTAACTTTCTTTTCGAAAATCTCTCGTTATCTCTCTCAGGTCACAGAAATTCGAGGAAGCTACAATCTCGATCCTATCTTTTAACTTACAATTATTTAATTCTAACGGTGTTAGGCAAAAACAGATCAAATTGAGAAGTAGTGGGCAATCAAGCTCAGTCACTTCTGCCATCAGTAATGCCTGTGATGAATTCTATCACACTTCATCAAAAAGGCCCGAGGTATTAATTAATTTTGATTTTTGAAATTGAGTTTGGAATCTGGAGCGTTTGTGTGCTATTCTCTGAAAAGTTTGGAAAGTATGAACAACTTTTCCTAAAACTAATTTTGTGCTTATTAGATATTACTAGATTTTAAAAGGCTATTTTTTCTTGGAACTTGCTACTTTATGAAAGTCAATACAATTTCAATAACGCAATGGGGCTTCTTACATGATTTCAGGATGCCAAAGGGTTGTCGGCATTGTGCATGCTGGAAATATACATAATTTCAAAGGCTGTACTGTCATCGAAGGCTCCCTATCTGTACATACTAGAGCATTTAGAGGATTTCTCGTCCCAAATCATACGTAAGTACATAAAGTGAGAATTTTTTAAATTATACTTAATGTATAAGATCATTAAATATAGTATAGTATAAGATAAGATTATAAGATAGGCTATAAGAATAGCTATAGAAGATAGCTACGTAAATAAGATATAGTAGATTTATAAGAATTTATAAATCACTCGTAAGTATATATACTCGTAAGTATATATACACTCGTACGAATTTTTAAAATTGTACTTAATGTATCAGATCATAAGATATAGTATTGTATAAGATAAGGTTTTAAGATAGATTGTATGATATAGTAGATTTATAAGAATTTATAAATCCCACGTAAGTATATATACAGAAGGAGAGAATTTTTAAAATTGTACATAATGTATAAGATCATTACATTATGTACAATTATGTACATAATGTACATAATGTACATAAGATATAGTATAGTATAGTATAAGATAAGATTATAAGATAGGCTATAAGAATAGTTATAGAAGATACCTAAATAAGATATAGTAGATTAATAAGAATTTATAAATCACACGTAAGTATATATACAGAAAGAGAGAATTTTTTAAATTGTACTTAATGTATAAGATCATAAGATATAGTATAGTATAAGATAAGATTATAAGATAGGCTATAAGAATAGCTATAGAAGATAGCTAAATAAGATATAGTAGATTTATAAGTATTTATAAATCACACGTAAGTATACATACGGAAGGAGAGAATTTTTAAAATTGTACTTAATGTATAAGATCATAAGATATAGTATAGTATAAGATAAGGTTATAAGATAGATTATAAAATATAGTAGATTTATAAGAATTTAACGTGAGTACAGAAGAACATAATTTTTAAACTTATACTTAATATATAAGATTATAAGGTGTATGGTATAAGATAAGATTATAGATAAGATTATAAAATATAGTAGATTTATAATATATAGTATTTTGTTGTCATTTGTACGTATTTTTTTTGCTGTCGATTCTCTGTATATAATTAGGCAATGCCTCTGCAAGTGTTTGTACTTCATAAATATATCTTTTTAACAGGCATCCTACTGTGAGGTTTTTCTCAGAGATGAATCCTAGTGAATTAGAAGTGTTCTCAACTGTTAGAAAAGTGACAGGTTTCGTTAGAATTGAAGTGGACCGATCCAATTTCAAGCATTTGACTTACTTCAGAAATCTAGAGATAATAGGGGGCAGCCAGTTAACTGAGTATGCAGTAATTTATATACATTTCATTTTATTGAAAATTAAAGCATAAAGTTGCAAAATACAAAGTCTTTTTATAAAGAGGAATTTTAAAGTTTCATTAATTTAAAGTTTCTCGATAATTATTTAGGTTTTATTTTTTCTGGAAGTTATTTCATTAAATGGAGTGCGAATAATATTTTATTTTTCAAATTTAGAAGTGTGTTTTATTTAAAAAGGTATTATATATCTACAAAGTTCTTATTAAAATATTATGCATGTGGTTTTTAATGCCCCTTGGTCGGAAGTATTTCAGACCCTATAGGCAGAAGGGGAGGGGGGGATACGGTTTATTATGACACCACGAGAATTGGAGTCCGAATTAGCCAGATGTCACATCTATTTTGACCCAGCATCCACACGGGCGAAATTGGGGGGGGGGGGGGGGAATGGCCCTCTCCCACCCTCTCTGAGGTCATACAGGCAGTGTCCGGTCTACCCATTTAACGTATCCGTATCCCGTTTAAACGCGGAGGTATTTAATAATGGTGATTATAGGCGGATTCGATCCGAGCACCCTCAGCGCCGAAATTAGATCCGTTGAAACTAGGCTGTATCAAACATTATATTAAACAAAATTCAAACAACTTCAATGTAATGCAAAAATGTATAGTTTTACATATATTTGTAATATTTTGGATAAAATATACCTATAATACATTCGAATAATTATAATTTCTTTAACTAGTATATATATATATATATATATATATATATATATATATATATATATATATATATATATATATGTACATTAATTAATTAATCTGTAGCTGTTTTAAAGATTCACTACTTTATAGGCATTAATTTTTTTCATTTTCCTTAAACTTTGCAGATGGAAATTTTAACGTTAATCCTTATCCGTGGTCACGTGTCATTTAAAGAGAGTTTGTCACTTTCATGAATGACATTACTTTTGAAGATATAAAAAAAACTCCAATTTTGTCCAATTTTGTCTTTCATGTTAGATTTTTCTGATAGTGGCCTTGTTTTATTGTCGTAATCTTTCTTACTACTGGTATACATTTTTGTCTCATGGTTTACAAAAATGTAAAATATTCCTCCTAGCAACATCAGTTTTATAAACATTCCACACATATAATATATATATATATATATATATATATATATATATATATATATATATATATATATATATATATATATATATATATATATATATTGTTGTTTCAAACTTTAGACTAGGGTACTTCCTTACAGAATTTCAATAACTTAAAACGAAAATTGTTGGAAAATGGACTACTAATATTAATTAATGTGAAAAATTTTCTAAATGTAGCTTCAATTCTATATCTTCAAAAATGCATAGGATATAGTTCTTTGCCGAAACAAAGGGCCTAATAGAGATTGCTAGTTCTTGTTCTGCATTACTTGTATACATATATCAGTTTACTTATGAGTATAAAATTCTGAATTATGTCTCTCGTAGAGAAAATGCAGCATTATATATCTCGAAATCATCTGTCGAAAGTCTGAATCTTCGATCATTACGTGAGGTGAAATCGGGCAAAGTGGTTATTACAGACAATCCAAAATTATGTTTTGTGAGTGAAATAGAATGGAAGCAACTCATGGGACCAAACACTGGATCTGTGTATTTAGAGAGAAATGCTGGGAAAGACTATTGCAGTAAGTCATTGGTTTTCTTTCACCTGCTTTCTTTGTTTTTATACATACAGGATTCAGTTATTTAGCTATCATTAATTCACTTTCTTTTACTGTACAGAAATTTGTAAAGATTCCATGTAAGACTATTTTAAAGTTGTATTATGCTTTTTTACTCTATAAAATCACTGATTGTGTTTGGATATTCAAAGAAAATGAAAACGAAAATGTATTTATATATATATATATATATATATATATATATATATATATATATATATATATATATATATATATATATATAATAACGTTCCACCTTATTTATTTATCGCCTATACTAAATTTTCTCGTTAACGTTTCAATAAAGTATATAACGTTTCAATAAAGCTTCCTTATTGCACGTGCTAAGAGTAAGTTGTTTTCAAAAGCAGGATGATGCAATTAATCTCGAAGGTTTCACGAGATTCCATGAGATCATCCAATTTCTGGCGCGTGAGGTCAGATGGTCTCCGATGACCAATTAAAAGTTTTGGCGTTCTGGCGCTGAACTCTGCGTAAGAGTGTGAGAAAGTGCTTCTTCGTGGCTTTTGTTCCGTGATTGTCCTATATTGTCCTGTCCTTGCACCACTCTCTCCTATGTTGCTTTATCACGCTGCGTCTTTTCTCCGTCCAGGAATGAGAAAATTAGTGAAATATTCCGGCTAACTCGAAATTGGACTCTCCGTCCGATTTAATGCTTTAAAATTCGTCAAAATGCCGTCATTATGTTTATGTGTGCTGTACATCTTCGCAGTGAATGTCCAGAATAAAGACAGTGTAAAATATCTGTGGAATTTCCTAGACTCGTCTACATCATGTGCGTGCTTCCTCTTCGCTACGACTATAAACCAAATACCTACACCTACGTGGATATTATATATATATATATATATATATATATATATATAAAACAGTTCCGTAACTGACTGACTCACTGAATGACAAACAACGCACTGTCCAAACCGCTGGACATAAAGGGCTGAAATTTTGCATGGCGATTCTTCTTATAGTGTAGGGGTGCACTAAGATATATTTTTGAAAAATTATTCTTAGATTTGTTTAAATTAAATTTTTAAGCTGTTTTAGTAGCTTTTTTTAAGTTTGCATTTAAAATAATACTTTGAGCGTTATGAAATATATATCACAAGAAAGATTATAAAAATTCCTTGAAAATGAAATCTTTTTCGAATCTTTACCTCCATTTTCTGTTTTTTGGTAAATTTTTAACGATTAAATTTTATAATTTAATTTATTAAATGCTGATCACGTGATTTCTTTTTCTGGTACTTTAAATAAATTTATCACCACGTCCATAACAATGAAATAGACAAAAAAAAGTATGTTTTCCTTGCTAATGCTGATCACGGGGTTTCTTTTCTTTTAATTTTGCGTCACGTGCATAACAGCGAAAGAGACATTTTTTTCTTGCTAATACGGCAGACGATTGGACATTAACCAAAATATAATAAAATACAGTAAAAGAAATACTTCCTCAAACTGTATTATATTAACTGTACTATATTCTTTAGTATGTCCTATTAGATTTAATTTGAATATTTTCTTCTACATTATTTTGCATATAAGAATATCTCTTACGATTTTTTTTATAAATATATTTTTTTGTTTTTTTTACATCAATTGTATACATTGATCGTCGTATTTATTATACATATATATATATATATATATATATATATATTTATTTTTTTGGCATTAACTGCATATATTGACCGTTGTATTTAATTTGAATGTACTCCATATCGAAGTGCGGGTTTTCAGCTTGTACAGGTATATATGCGAATTTCGGTATTAGTTGTTCAATATATGATTTTGTAAATTAACAAACACTAAGACTGTTGATTTGTAGTGCTTACTTGATACTGAAAAGAAAATAATATCCTTCTTGAATTAGATTCATTGTGGGGTAAACTAAAAGACGCTGCTTTAAATTAAAATTCAACTTTTTTTTGCGAAAGCATAAGTTGATGGATAATTATTTAAGTAAGGTTTTACTAATATTTCTTGTTAGATACGAAAATATGACAAATCATGATGATGAAATTGTAATGATTATGAAGTGAAAATTTTGCAAGTATTTGTTTTTCAATTTTGTTTCATTTTTAGGAGAACAAGGACTTGTGTGCGACGAGCAATGCTCGAGTGACGGTTGCTGGGGTCCTGGCCCTGATGATTGCCTCTCATGCAAATCTTACAGATTGAAAGACTCGTGCATTCCGGATTGTAACGCAACTCCTGGGTGTGTTTCCAAAGCACATTTATCAATTACATCTTAATTTGTTATATTTTGTCCTTTATTTATAGGGGTTTTCTTACTTAGAGACCTATTTTGAGAGAACGTATTAACTTAAAAATAAGGATGAGGTATCAGAATGAAAGTCTCTGAATAAATTTGTAAATTTTTTCGATCATCTGAAGTTTACCTTTGTTACTTGATATGAGTTTGTTCTCTGAAAAAAAAATAACCGCGAATTTCTCCAGGTTTCTATTATACTATTTAACAGTAATAATATTCTATTAAAGAAGTCAATCTGAAAAAAGTCATTGCTCCAGCAGACGAGATGTCTAACAAGGTGCTATAACAGTTTTGCCAACAACACGATTTCCAGTCAAGTTGCTTCATTTTTTTATATATTTCTGATATCTGGGGCACTTGAACATAGTATACAAACAAGTAGTAAATACGAAAAAAAGAAACAGCAGCAACAATAATATCAAAAATTTCAAGAGATAACCAAAGGTTATTGCCCAAGTGTCTTCTTGCCTCCTAATATCCATAAAAATCAGTATCTCCATGGAGATCTGCACAGACACGCAGGTGATGTTTGTCCATAGGATCTTTTTTATCACACAGGATGCAGGCAGCTTCAGTAAGAGCGTCAATATGACGCATATGAGCAGGAAGGCAGTCATGCCCGGTAAATACGCGAAAAGCAACCACTGCTTTCCGTCTTGGTTTGTCAGGTACATCTAAAAGGCAATTTTTTGATGTTGAAGTTGATAAATTAGATGCAAAGGCTGAAATTCTAAAGTTCAACACGCATTGTACTGCTTAAAATTGCTCGATTTTGAGCAACTGAGCTACCAGTTCAATTTAAAATGAATCGGTGTAAACCATAAAGAGTGCACCTGATTGCCCAAATGTTGTTCCAGAAGTCAATTTTGTCAACTGTTTCAAATTTGAAGTTGCTTTTCAAGTTATAATACCAATCCACCATTCGAGAAGAGACAGAAGCGTAAATAAACATACCTTCATTCTGCAAATCATTAGAAAGGAGATAGAAATCATGGAACAGTATGTTTAAGTGCATTCCTTACTGGCCAAGTAACAATATAGCCAGAGATTATAGTTAAGAAAACACACAAAACAAACTCTGTCGCCTCTTTGCATCACACAACTAGGGCTGACTATCTGCCTTCCAAAAACGCTAAGTGCTTGACGGTCTTTCCTGTAGACAAGTTCACATGAGAGGCTCTAACTCTTAAGGCGCCTGTGTACTAACGCTATTAGATTCGCTCACCACACTGTTATCTCTACGGCGAAAATGTGTCCAAGGATTACCGACTTGGATTTAAAGATTTTTTTAATTGTACTCTGTAATAGAGAAACAAATTTTACACCTTGGGACATTTGTCGTTTTTATTAAAAAAAATGCAAATAATATTTTAAATTTATATTATTCGTGGGAAAAATATGGTATATAGTGTGTTTCAAACGCTCCTAAATTCCTTTGGTGTACGAAAAATATAACATGGATCCTGTTGCAAGATGCAGAAAATTTCAGGCTATCTGAAAATATCCTTTTTCTTGGATTATCAGAATATATGTAGCTATAAATAGTAGACAAATTTTCTCCAAAGGTTAACATTGAGGTGAGCGAATTCAATAGGCTTAATACAAAGCAGCCATGCACATGTTACGGGTGGCTAATTTTACGTACTTCCTCACCAGACTACGCTACGTGCGTAAATACTTTTTTAGGCTACATCTAACCAATCAGAGAGCAGTGGGGGAAAATTATCATAATGTATATTAATATAAAAGTTTTATAATTGCATATAAATTTAAAAAATATTTTGAGAAATAATTCACAAAGATGGTTTATATAATTCTAACCAGTAAGAAAAAGGAAGAATCTGATTCTAATGACATAAATCTAACACACAATCCTTAACCGTCGGCAAGCAAGATGACAACAATTAATCTTAATTATTAAGATTAGATAATTTTGAAAAGGAATCCATGAAATAAAAATTAAATTGAGAAAAAATATCTGAATAAATACAGCAGAGCGCATTTCTTTTTAAATCAGTATGATGACAACTGTAATAAAAATTGGATCGCTGATTTAGTAATTATCATCAAGCTCCTATACGAAAACTTCTAGTTTCACAAAAATGAAGACATAAAAGTGAATAAACCTCTTCAATTAATGATTAAAATGTTAAACAATTAATATGTGCTCTTTAAATGTTAAAATATGATGTATGTGCAGAAATTTATTAGGATTGTGTTAACAAAAGTTCAGTTATACCAGGGGTTAACAAAAAGTGTTAACAAAAGTTCAGTTAAAATCATTTATACCAGGCGTACTCAAACTGCGGCCCACCAAGATTTTTGGTGCGGCCCAAAATTTACAATCATTATCGAGCAGGCGTTTTTGAAAACATAATTTTGGAAATGAGTGCAGGAAAAATCCAAAACTATAAAAAAAATGAGCCACCTCCTGCTCACGTTGTTTGCTTCAACGTATCTTTGGAATCAACCAATTGCAAAATGAATTATTTGGAGAACGTATATAGAGACCGGCTTACTGATTTTTACTTTGATGATGTATTGAGAGTAGCATGTAACAAGCATAAAACAGATTTGTCTAAAACAGTCAAAATATTTTCTCAACGCAAAAATTCGCATTCATTTTTAATTAAACGTCTTAACCTTTAGCTTGCTTGGCCTATTTTTCCAATTCCCTCTTTAGAACGGGAAATTTCATAACTCCTCTGTAAGAACGGCCATTAAAAAAGTTATATATATATATATATATATTCGTTCTTGGGCCCGTACACTAGGGATACATGCTATCCCACCCTGTAAAGATACGTTTAATGCATTTAAGTCTGGGGTTTTATTTTTTGCATTATTATAGTATAAGGTATAGTGTACCCACGTAATGTAGCAAACATCTGTATGCGGACCAAGAGAAAAAATGCTTGAGTATATCTGGTCTATGAATGAAGTAAAAGTGAACCATTATGATATAATTTTTTATCATATGCGTTAGTTTAATAACTACTGTAGATATAAGCCATTTACCTAGAAAAAAATTGCTCATAGGGAAAAAAATATTAAATTTAAATCTTATTATATTTTTATGAAATTTAAAGCTTATTATATTTTTATGAAAATTAAAGCTTATTATATTTTTATGAAATTTAAAGATTTCAATTTCAGTTTTTGAGAGAGTTTTTAATATTTCATGATACCTGGAAATTTTGTTTTTCTTTAAATTGTCTATTATCATTTTAGGTCATCATCTATTGTCTGTTATCAATACTTTTTTTGATATACTATATATGCTCACCTTTTGTTCATACGCAGCCATATTTCGAATTAAAAGCAATGTTACTTTCTAAAAACTCCCAATATTGCATAGGTAGTCTCTTTACAAAATTGTACTTTATATTATTTCATTATGGGTTTTGTTCAACGTCATTCAGATGTATTTTTTTCATTACATAGTATGGCTTAAATGTATGTCATTTTTATATATGTGTCACTTTGCAGAGTCTATGATGCTGGTAATGAGAATTGCAAGTTATGCGATTTAGAATGCTCAGGAGAATGTTTTGGGCCAGTAAGTTTCATTCATTTGTTTAATTAAAAACTTGCTTAGATATAAACCTATGCAAAATGCGTGAACATATGCATCCAGTTGTATATTTTTTAGCTCTATTAAATTTTTAGAAACATTATACTGGGTTCTCCCTATATCAGTTACAACCCCGTTAACTTCTAAACGGTAACAGTTTAGGCCATAAAGTTGGTGTCCAGGTATAGTAAAAAGTCTATGCGCTACTCGATGAGACAACTTACAACGCCATCATCGGCAAATTTTGGAATTAGCGTTTTTATCTCAAAACAGGTACGAGATACGGGAAAAAAGTCAGGTACAAAGTTGTTCAGCATCATCGATTTAGTAAGAAAAGACACCTTGAGAACATTAATGCTCAAAACAGAGTGTAAAAAATGAACATTTGTTTGGTCGTGGTTTTCAACACTATGGCATCGTGAAAGCTCGAAAAGACCACCTCACGGACTAAATACCAGCCTGAGTTGTGGCGCAGGGGAAACGCAAGATTTGACCCCATTTGACTTCTTATTATGGGGAGACATAACAGGGCAGGTATATGCGACTCCTCCGCAAACATTGCAGGATCTTCGACGACGCATTACTGCTGCTTGTACCTCCGTAACACCTGCCATGTTGCAGAATGTGCAGCGAGAAATCCAGTCCAGACTGCAAATGTGCATAGTGGCTAATGGAGTGCATTTTCAGCAATATAAATAAAAGATCCTGAAGATAGGGAAATGTCTCAGTTTCTTTCTTCCACTCTTTATGACACGACAATTTTTGAAATCGTGACCAAGCAGATGTTCGTTGTCTATATTCTGTATTAATGTGCGCAAGGTGTATTTTCTTACAAAGTCGATGATGTTGAGTAATTTTGTAATTGACCTTTTTCCCGTAGCTCGTACCGTTTTTGAGATTAAAACGCTAATTCTAAAATTTGTCGATAGATGGCGTTGAAAGTTGTCTCAGCGAGTAGCGCATAGCCTATTGTTCAGCTACATGTGTAATTAATATTGTGAAACACTTTTACTATGAATATTAAGAAGCACTTGCATTCAATACATTTTACCTCTAGATTTTTGGAATAAACAGTTTCTGCAATAATGATAACGGCTTTAAAAGAATGTGTCTTTTTTATATATCAATGGACTGTAATTTTCAGGGTCCAGGCAATTGTACACTATGCCGCAATGTTAGAGACGGACGTTATTGTGTCAGCCAATGTCCAATAAATAAATATAATGAAAGTAGAGAGTGCTTGCCTTGTCATGAAAATTGTGTTAACGGGTAAGTTTTTGATATAAATATCCATTCACATCAACTATACTTTTAGCCACGTATGCTGTAGAAACGTATGCTGTTTTTATGTACGCCGCTCTTAAACTACATAAAAAATTTAAACACCTTTTTTGTGTAAAATGGGTTTAGGGTTTTCATTTTGTATGTCTCCTTATTTTGATTATTGTGAGATTTATTAGAGGATGTAACAATTAAAGTGTTACATGCTGTTGAAATCTGTAATTTGAAAATTTTCGAGATACGTCGAAAAATTTAAATTAAAATTGAAGCGATCACGGCAAAATCTCCAAATCTTATAATGTGTGTACCACAAAATAAAATTTTATTTCTGTGTATGAAACCTAAATTTAAAATACAGGGTGGTCATAAAAGAAATTTGCCGATATATGGACCTCTACCGGATGTCCCGTTCAACCGATAAAGATGAGATTTCAGATATAGTTATTCAAAGGTATGAGCTCGAGATTCTGTGAACGGCAACCAAGTGGCGCTCACGGTTACGGTTATAGGTTCAGAAACTCGAAATTTTCGAATGGCAATGCCCTTTTTTTTCTATTTACCCATAATCGTAACCGTGAGCGTCAATTGGTTGCCGTTCAGAGAATCCCGAGCTCATACCTCTGAATAACTATATCTGAAATATCATCTCGATCGATTTAACGGTATACCCGCTAGAGGTCCATATATCGGCGAAGTCTTGTTATGACCACCCTGTGTTAAACGGAATAGATATTATAGCATAGAATTAATGTTATTGAAACACAAATGAAATTTGTAGTGATGGTAAAATTATTTTAATACACATAAAGTTATCCATTATAATTCAGGTGCAATATTTTACGCACGAAATAGTTCCAACTGAATTTGTCAGGCTGTAATACATCTTATTAACACCTGTAGTCACCATACAGATGTGCTGATTCTTCAAGAGAATAACACAGTCTTAACACATAGATCATTCTATTACATGATTTCATTTATACTTGAACTGATTTGTAACCATGGTGCAGATCGACAGTAACTTAAATCTTCAAAATCTCCACCACTGTCCCAAACTACATGAGCTATAAGTTTCAAATGTCAACTATTTCCAATCAGTCAAACATAGTGTTAGCTACCGAAAGTCGGATGGCTATAGTTCTTACACTGTCGAAGTATCTAATCACACGTGTGCACTGTTCCAAAGATGGAACCCTTTAATCGAATATGAAAAAAGTGAAAGATAACGTAATTAATTAACAGAGTACGGGTGGTACATTATTAAATAAGATATGGAATTAAAATACTTATGGCATAAAAAATTACCCCCCCCCTTCCCCTCGAAATAAGGTTCGGCTGACCAGGCTGATCTGAAGACTCTGTTGGTACCAGGCCATGGTCGTGGAAGCCTCAGTAACTACAACTTATATTCCAAATTTTCAAAACTTTCAAATCTAATGTAGTCATTGTTTTTACGTTGTGTATAATTGATGTTTATCTTTAAACTGTAATTCTTCAACTTTAAATATTTGTACGCCGGAAGATGGCCGAAAGGCTAGGGCGCTGGCATTCGGTAGCAGAGTCCGTGGGTTCGAGCCTCACTGTTGGCATGGATGCTTGTAGACTTTCGGAAACGTCTTTAAGCAGTAGGTCCTCATCTAAGTTCTCGTGTAGCAAAAGTGGACAGTAGTGCTCCAAACCAAACCAAATATATATATACAACAATGAATAATTAGAACATGAAAAGATGGCTAAATAAGACTAATGCTTACTCCACACGAACGGCGATGGAGACGAAAACCATGTATCTTCTTAGTTGCGCATGCGTATTACAAACAAATTTTCACTCCCCCGGTTCGTCTCTGTCTCTGGTCTCTGCGGTTTCAAGTTGGAAAAAGTTCAACTTTTGTCTCTACCGCCATGCTCGACAGCCAATCAGAATAGAAAGAGAAGATTATGCGCATGAGCAAATAAATTGCCTCTTTTCCCCGTATCCTAGAGGTGTGAAGGCTTTTATGACAGCCACAGAGACAGGTGGCAAAATGTGGCTGTCTTTCGTTGCTGTCGCCTTTGGTCTGAAGTAAGCATAACTCGCTATAACATTATACTATAAAGCAGACATTTAAATCTATATCTTCAAACTGTAAACTGAATATGATGTCATTTAATCAGAATTAATTTTTAGAATTAACAATATAAAGATGTATCAAATATTAGAAATATTAAATGTAAGTGATAAGAATATCGCGAAATGTGCAACATAAAATATATCAAACAATTATTCTTTTTAATGAGAGTCCTCAAAATGAAGTTTCTATCACATAAGGTTCTTATAAACAGAATCCGAAAGTTATCAACAGTTTGGTAGAAGCACCAATAATATTCAGGTCATTATCTCGTTATATCATGTCCTGTTCAAATAGAACTCTAAGATAGTTGGGTTCTCTTTACAAGCAGTCCCTTTCTATATTTGTTCACAAAAACACGTTAAGACCCTTAAGCAAAGCATTATTACCGCCATCAAGATCTAATCGTAAGCAAGAAACAATGATGAGAAATGGTCGAAGCAATAACTATGCTTCAATAAAATGACGGAGTCTTAAAACGGCAATCCATTTATCACTAGGGCATTTATCCCCGAGCCATTTTGGAGTATGTGTGTATATATATATATATATATATATATATAAGAACCGATAGTGTCTTAGCACTTCAAAATCTCCATCCTTTCTGCTAAAACCTACACATATTCAAATGCCAAATATTCATAAAATACCACGAGAGTAGTGTATCTCGATAGTCGGATGAACATAGCTACCACGCCCTTGACAATGCTCATCACACATATAAAGTTTTCAAAACTTCGAACTCTTTAAGAGAAGATAAATAAATTAATGAAGGATACATTAATTAAGAACAGATAACTTAAAGGTTACGCGGGGCACCATAAAGAAGATACGGAATTAAATATATTTGGCCAAACTAAAACACACAAATTGTATTTATATATATATAAATATACATATATATATATATATATATATATATATATATATATATATATATATATATATATATATATATATATATATATATACA
>OU015496.1:161081766-161261766 GCA_907164885.2 Dolomedes plantarius | reverse complement strand
CTGCTTGCCGTATTTAATGTTTGTCCCCTGTAAAACATCTTGAGATTGTTCAAAAATTTTCACTTAAAATCTTGGGTTTATAGCTCTTCAAAATTCATAAATTTTTTGTCATTCTTCAGTTGTATTCTCAAGCACTCAAAATGGTATTATTTAAGAAGAAAAATCTTTAAAACAATCGTATTATTTACGGAGTTTTTGTCTTGTTATTACCTTGGATTACTCCATTTGACTTTATATTTAAAAGTTTCCCTCCTCTCTCTCTGTGTAAAAGAAAGTGAGAATGCATAAAAATGAATTCTTTTATTTTATAGTGTAAAACCATGTTTAAAATAAGTATCTAATGAAGACTTTTTAATTGAAAGATATTTAACTGAAACATTCTCTTCAGACGCAATGCTTGAAAACAGATGAGCCTTGCCCGCATGGTTTTTATCAAGATTACAATGGATTTCAAGAAGAGGGAATAATGAAATCACTTTTCGGAAAGAGGTTAATTTTCCTTTTAGTATGGACTCTTTCGGATTACTGATTAATTTTTTTTTACCCTCTGATAAATATGTTATTTTTAAGCAAAACAGGAACTTTCATACTGATCGGGGATATTTTGTCAAAATAGCTTACTTCTTTGTTACTTTGCTACACGGAATGATTCCTGTTCGTTTTAAGCAATCTCACTAACTGTTTTGATGTTATTTAGATAATAATGATTGCTTATTATAAAGTGTAGATTATTGTCACTGTCCTACTAAGACTTGAGTAAGGTAAGTGTCCCAAATATCGCCTACCCTAACTTTTTTTCGACATTTCATCCACTTTTTAGTTTCTGATTAGGCTGGAAACTCAGAGAACATCCCTAAGAACTATTTCCTTTGGTATCCTGAGATCAACCAGTGCCAGTTTAAGCGATGTAGCTAAACTGGAAAAATTGAAATTTCCAGTGAACTCCAGAGTGGTTCCTAATATCACCTACATCTGTTCCTCTTACCGCCTACCAGGCGAAATTAGGAGTACCTGTTAAAAGGCGTTGCTAGCAAAGTCTCTGTTTAATGCACTTTCAAATGGCATAAGTAAAATTAGAATTTAGATGCACCTACCTGGTCATTCACTGGATTCTGATTCTTTGGAGCCAAAGTTTACGAATACAACAGCCAAAACAATTGCAGACGCCATATAGTTTCTATTGTCAGTGATAAGAGCGTTCTCGCTATCGCCGCTGTTAGTACAAACCCAGAACTAAGAAGTTACTGCATTTTCTCATACATAGCGCGGATCATACTTTACAAACACGAGTAGCCGATATTAGGCACAGGGGCGATATTTGGGACACTCACCCTATTCAGTCTAACTAGCCCCTTCCTTCTCTCTGCGGCAAAAATTACGGGTGAGGTTTTACCTTCTATTTCTCGTGCCTGTGACATTTCTGGGCTGGAGTGTTTGAAAGTAACGCACCAAAAAGATTAAAACACTCCATTTCATTTACCCTGAAATTTTTTATTTCTTATTTTACATATCAGATGGCAGCACTAGACTATTTATAATGTAATTGGGGATGTTTATTTTAAACTAGATGTGGCAGATCAAGAAATAAATGGAATCCTCTGGAAAAAATAGGCACTTCTATTACCATTTTCTTGAAAATTATGCTATAGTTATAGGGGCTAGAAATAATTTTAATATTGGTTTTGCATTTTAAATCCATATAGACGTCAAACAAATTGTAAAAGTGCACATTATTTTAGCTATACTATAATTATATTATTTATGATTCCAATTTTTTTTCAATTTTGATTACATTTCACATATCAATATGGATAATGCATGCAGAAATTTTGTTATTATCAGTTTTCTTATTCATTCGAAAAAGATATCAAAGAATATATAGGGTTACCTTTTTCCATCTGATGCTTAGAAAATCATAGAACACACTTTTATGGATATTTAATTCGAGCATAGATCAAAGTTTGTAATTTTATTGTTAATAAAATATTTTTGATGTTGCTTTTTAATGATTATTTTTTGTACTGACTTGGGAGCATGCAAGTATCAAGAAGGAAAAAAAATGGTAAGAAGTGATCGGTACCTTATTTTCAGAAAATAAATTTAATGTCTTTAATTTTATTTAATTTCTACATAGTATAAACATCGTACCCTTTCCAGAATATGCTACACATTCGCATGATTTTAGATTTAACATCTTTAATTACATCAAGGTAACAGGGGATAAATCTTCTTGATTGTAGTGTTGGGCTACGCTCTGGTCTTATACACAGAGAAGAAGTTAAAAATTTTGTTGGGAACTGAAAATTCAGAGCAAAAAATCTTTTATTCTGTACCTCAGTAATCTCTTAATGCTGCGCATTTGTTGGCTATACAAATCCTCAATCTTTATACAATGAGGAAACATCTATGAGAATGTTTCCTCATTGTATTTTTCGAACCACTGATTAGCAAATGTATATTTTTGAATTGTGTTTACCGCTTATGAAGGTAGACGTTTCAAGAAAGATTACACAGTTTCTAATTTTTTTTTATTTTTCTATGATTAATTTTTTATTGGGATATTGAACGTATAGGAATACTGAAAGTACAGGGTGTCCGGGCTAAAGGCACCCTTAGTCATGACTTATTTTTATGGAACTACCCATTAGAATTTTAAAAAAATATTTAAATAGAAAGAACTTCTCCCCAAGTTTTAACATCAATCATAGACTTCGATCATAATAACATAGATTTCGATGTGTCCACCTTTTGTAGCACAACAAACGTCTAAATGGTAATCCAGTTCTCTCCAAGTGTTTCGTAGCATATAAGGAGTTGTTACACGAATTTCTTGAATGATACGCTTTTTCAATTCATCCACCATTTCAATTTTTTGTTTATACACAACGGATTTAAGAAATCTCCAAGCAAAAAAGTCTAATAACTCCTGATATGCTACGAAACTCTTGGAGAGAACTGGATTACCATTTAGACTTTAGTCGTTCTAGAAAGTGTGGACACACCGAAATCTATGATACTATGATCGAAATCTATGATTGATATTAAAACTTGGTGAGAAGTTCTTTTATTTAAATATTTTTTTTAAAAATTCAAATAGGTAGTTCCGTAAAACGAAGTCATGATTTTGGATAGCTTTAGCTCGGGCACCCTGTACGAAGTGTAAAATTTTCTATTGCTTAAAATGGAAGGTAAACAATGTCGTGTGATGTGCTACCTTACCAACTGCCTAATTTCAGAGTTCTTACAAATTTCATGGTTAGTGTGGCCACTTGATGCCTGTATGGCTGTGGCCTTGTCGTACTGTATGAGTCTAAGCGTGTGAATACTAATGTAGGCACTGATGTTTGTACCATTTTGATTAGTATTTAAATAGTAGATCCCTGTCCAAAGAGCTCTCATCAAACGAAAGTTGATGAGATAATGCTTTCAACTATCCAATAAAGGTTAGTTTAATAATAATAATTTTCAATTTAATATAAAATTAAAATGGGGAAACTAATTTAAGTATTTTTTTCTTTTAAGGTTTGCCGCAAATGCCACCACAGGTGCGAGAAATGTACCGCATATGGGATTCACATTTCGGTTTGTGACTGTCTGAAATACAGCGCTGGAGAGCAGTGTGAGGATACTTGTCCCCGAGACCACTACTCAGACAATAGCAGTTTCCACTGTGTAAGATGTGCTGAAGAATGTCGAGGGTGCTATGGGCCAAGTAGCCTTGAATGCAGTACTTGCAGAAATTATAGAGTCTACCTCTCCTCCAATAGAACAGATGTAAATTGACATATTTTATACGCTAAAAGAAATTGAAGTTAGACACATATATGTAGACTAGCTGAATACCCGTGCTTCGCTACAGAGTACATTCAAATTAAATACAACGGTCAATGTATGCATGCAATGCCAAATATTTATATATATATAAAAAATTCGTAACGGATATTTTTATAGACAAAATAATGTAGAAGAAAATACTGAAATTAAATGTAATAGATCGAACTAAAGTATATAGTACAGTTAATATAGTACAGTTTGAGGAACATTTCTTTTACTGTATTTTAATATTTTCTTGGATAATGTCCAATCGTCTGCCGTATTATAAAGAAAAAAAAATATTTTTCTGTCAATTTATTTAGCTGTTATTCACGTGACGCAAAATTAATTTAAAGTATCACAAAAAGAAAAGAAACCCCGTAATCAGGATTTAAGAAATTAAATTATAAAAATCAATCTTTAAAAATTCCCCAAAAATCAAAACATGAAGGTAAAGATTCAAAAAGGATTTCATTTCAAAGGAATTTTTAAGATCTTTCTCGTGATATAAATTTTTATAACCCAGAGATTATTATTTTGAAGTTTTTTTTTTTACAAACTTTAAAGAATGTTACAAAAACAGCTTAAAAAATCTATTTTAAAAAATCTAAGAAGAATTTTTCAAAAATCTTTCTTAGTGCACCGCTACGCTATAAGAAGAATTGCCATGCAAAATTTCAACCCTTTAGGTCCAGCAGTTTGGTCTGTGCGTTAACTGTCAGTCAGTCAGTTACGGTACTGTTTTAAATACAGTACAAATCGTTTATAAGAACATCCAGGGGACTTTGAAACTGGTTCTTATAATCGATAGTTTTTATATCCGATAAATAACTTAAAACTGCTGGAAATACCAAATTCATTGTCACATAATTTCTATTTACACCTGAAACATGACGTTCAAAAAATGGTTAAAAGGTTCAAGTTCAATCAAGGAAAAACACACTACTCATTTTCATTTAAGCATGTATTTTTAAACTTTTTCAAATACATAGTTCTAAAGACGTTAAAAAGAAAAATGAATAAAATTTTGTAGCTATTATGAATGTACATACATAATGCAATATTTTGATTTTACACGTTTGTTCATTTTCTAAAAAATAGTCAGTAATATTTGTTTGTTTAGTTATTTTTTTTGCAAATAAAAATAATTTTCGGTTATCGCGACAAGTTCTTTGACAGATTTTTTTTTATCGCATCCTTCACAAAATCGTCATTGCAAGCTAAAATTTTATTTAAAGTATTGATTGCTGAAAACATTTCTTTTAAACTCGGACAAGGAAACTCGTTCACTACATCTTCAGAACTAGCACTGTCGTCAATATCATCATCTCTGCCAGAAATCTCTTCATTTACGCCTGCAACAATCCGTTACATTCCCATGAGTTGCAAGACCCAAATCTATGTCTTCATATTCCTGAAGTGAATCTTGTTCAATTGGCAAATCTCTAACCAAGTCTTGAAGCGTTTCATCTCTAGCGTCTTGAGTTTAAAAATTGGGAGGGTTTTGAACCCTAAGAAAACCAGCATGCAAGAAGCAATTCGATTTTTTTTATTATTATTTATTTATTTATTTATTTATTTTTAAGATTAAAGATTGAAGATTGAATTTTCATGGTCTTCATAACCTTCTCTTAGCGTAGTCCAAAATGTTTTAAGCCAGTTATCAGAAACTCCTGGTGGCACGGCCTTTGATTCTCCACTGATTCTCCAGAACACAAAGGAATGCCTCTCCCGAAATCTCTGGATCCACGGAGTTGAACAAACGAAATCATGTTTTTCAAAGACCTTCGCGTGTTCATTTGATTTCGCTTGCAAAATCGGTCCGATTAGGGGAATTTTGGCACTCCTTTGAATCTTAAACCAATGTAAAAGGGCTTCTTCTATGTCAGCATGTGGACTTTTTTTAAGTTTCTTAATTTTAGTTCGTATTTTTTAAGATAAAAAATGGATAAAATGATTGAAGAACAACTTGCTGCTACTTCCCAAATAACATGTTCTTATAAGCGATTTATTTTTTTAGAAACAAATTAATTTTATGTCACTAAAAGCTATATGTTCTTATTAACAGTGTTATTATAACCGGATTTTATGTCCATCATTACACATGAGAATTGGCCGGGAACTAATAATTCCGTTCTTTTAAGCGGTATGTTTTTATAACCGGTGTTCTTATAAACAGTTTTTACTGTATATAGATTATTATAACACATTGTTCAGCAGGAACACAGAGCTTCCTAAATTCCCCTCTAGATGTAAGAATGACAGCTAGTTTAGAAATAACGAATTTACTTCTTTTCAAGGCTGGGAACCATTAGATGCAATTGTTTCTGCGGGTAGTTTATGAAGTTCACTGAACCCTTGGATATAATTCTGAGAAACGATAGAATTTAACTGATAAAGTTTTCTGGATTTGGCTTCAGATGCGGTGACACATAAAGGGTTTTTCTCTCAGAGGGATGGGGGGGGGGGCAATATTTTATTAAGTCCACGCGGAGGAACAAACACCAAAATGAATGCAATGCATGCAGAAATTATAATGTCTACTACTCTTCCAATAGAACATATGTAAGTTGACGCATTTTGCATGCACGATTACATTTCTGTGTTTCCAATGTAAAGATTGATAAAAAATGGCTTTTGTAAACTCAGTTTTTAAGTTTAATTTTAAAAGCGTTTTAAAGTCAATTTTTCAAATATTATTTTTGTTGAATAAAGATTGGTAAGTCTTTGAATGGAACATAACCCCTTTAACACTCACATGGTTGTGTTTTGTTTTACATATCTCAAATTTTTCCTGATGAATAAAAATATTTAGGACTGGAATCGGACTTAGCTTTCTGTATCCTGCAGTAGACCTTGAATTTTCAAACATGCCGGGTTGGATAACTCATTTTAGCCCATTTTGGACTTTACACACTTTGCACAGCAATTATAGATTTATGCTAGACACGTACATGTTTTGCTAATGCGGGGCATTTTAAATTAAAACATTCGCACCATACTCCGTGAGAATCGTTGTTTGCTTTCAATGGTAGCACCGTATAGAACCTTCCTTTCCCCCTCTGACCGCCTGCATATGTTTGCTACGTCACGCGGTCCGCAACATAGTACACTCTACCCCATAATATAATCTATATATATAAAATAGTTCCGTAACTGACTGACTCACTGACTGACTGTCTGACATACAACGCACAGACCAAACCGCTCGACCTAAAGGGCTGAAATTTTGCAAGGCGATTCTTCTAATAGTGTAGGGGTGCACTAAGAAAGAATTTTGAAAAATTCTTCTCAGATTTTTTAAAATTAAATTTTTAAGCTGTTATAGTAACTTTTTTTAACTTTGCATTTCAAAGAATAATCTTAGGGTTATAAAATTTATATCACGAGAAAGATCATAAAAATTCCTTTCAAATGAAATCTTTATCGAATCTTTACCTCCATTTTCTAATTTTTGGTGAATTTTAAAAATTCATTTTTAGAATTAAATTTATTAAATGCTGATCACGTGATTTCTTTTTCTGGTACTTTAAATAAATTTAACGTCACGTGCATAACAACTAAATAGACAAAAAAAAATTTTTGTTGATAATGTGGCAGACGATTGGACATTATCCAAAAAAATATTAAATTACAATAAAAGATGTTCCTTAAACTGTACTATATTAACTGTATTATATTCTTTAGTATGTCCTATTACATTTAATTTGAATATTTCTTTCTACATTATTTTGTCTATAAAAATATCCCTTGCAATTTTTTTATAAATATATTTTCTTTGTTTTATTTTACATCAATTGCATACATTGATCGTCGTATTTATTATAAATAAATAAATATTTATATATATATATATATATATTGGTATTAATTGCATACATTGACCGTTGTATTTAATTTGAATGTACTTCGTAGCAAAGTGCGATTTTCAGCTAGTAATAATATAAAGAGTAAAACTCAAAAGCTAAATGTATTCAAACGTTCATTATAAAAGTGAGCGTGGTTATTTTATACGTTGAGAGAAATTTTTGACTAATTTGGGCAAATGAGGTTTATACTTGCTACATGTTAACTGTCAATATGTCATCAAGGTAAAAATCAGTAAGCCGGTTTTTATATACGTTCTTCGCATAATTCATTTTGGAATTGGGTGATTCATAAAGATACGTTGAAGCGAACAACGTGAGCAGCATTTGGCACATTTTTGTACAGTTTTGTTTGTTTTAGGCACTAATTTCCAAAATTATGTTTACAAAAGCACCTGCCAGTTAATGAGTGCAAGTGTTTCGTGCCTCACAGAAAATCTTACAGGGCGGCAGTTTGAGTACCCCTGGTATAGAGGAACCAATATCACCCCTCGTTCTACGTGAATTTTGACCGAGAGACACGTAGATGGGAATTATAAAGCATTCCATAGCAGGAACCTATTTAAATGTCACTATAAAATTTATGAATGACAACCATTATAGAAGTAATGAATGTACTTCTTAACCCTTTCCAGCATGGTGGGATTAAAAGAGCCCCACCTAATTAAAAAAATTTTTCCTTAAATTATGTTCACTTGAGCTGTATTTAAAATATAGAATACAATTGGTTTTTAATTATTGTTTTAGGTTGTAAGTAGTAGAACATAACAGGGTTCTTCATTTTTGCATGAAAATTGGCTAAATTAATCAGTAAAAAGTGTCTTGAGCACTGCTCATTTTTTGAAGGATTTTGAAAATATTTATAAATGTAAAATGTTATTAATTACATTTTTCATTGATTAAACTTATTTTCTAAGCAAAAAATATATCATTTATAGTATTATTTAACGTTTATTTTTCACTTGAATTACATGGGGTGAAAATAACCCCAAATTCAAACACTTGATATTTTCACCGATAGATGTAGCACGACAATTTTCCGTTGTTTTGAAGTAATTATTATGTTTTTCCGTTAATTTTGGTTAGTTTTTCAGCCATTTTAGTATCAGGTGCCTTTATTTAGGGGCTTTCACTAATATTAAGATATATAAATAGTTGGTGAACAAGAGAGGTCTCCCAGGAGCCTTTGTCCTCACAGGACATAGGGGGTTGTGCGAAAAGTGCCTCAAGGAATTGCTTCCAAGAAAAGCGACTGTACGACATTGTGGGTGGTCTAGCTAGAAATTCCAGAGAGACAGGTGTAAACTTCGATGGTTATTGAAAGCCAAGGCAATATATTGACAACTGAGATCTGGGAAAGTCAGAATTTTCCATTCAGAACAGGATTTTTTAAAAATTGATAACTCTAAATAATTATTATTATATATAAATATGTGTAATAAATATCGAAAATTTATTTTAAAGCAATTGTTGACGGTATTTTATTGTATATATGTTATTTTCATTGATTTATATTATACACTGCAAAACTATTGTAATATCTACTATGGTGTACGGAATGACTTTGTTGCATGGTGGGACAAACGGTATCCCCCCCTGTAAAAATAAAAAGAGCAGAAATTTTTTGGGGGGCATAAAATATCTATGTAAGTGCATCTGATCCTTTATACAACATTTTTTTCCCAATTACAGTTGCATTTTAATATAGCGTGTCGCAAAGGGTTTTAAGGCTGGAGACGATTGTCTCTATGGGTAGTCTATGTACGCGAAGATTGTTAAACCGTTAGATATAATTTGGAGAAACCACAGAATTGTTCGGGGTATTATGACAGAGGGGGGGGGGGCACATAAAATGGTCATCTTATCAGAAATGGGAAAGTGATATTTTAAGGTATCCGAACACGTTCGGAGTACTCTTTACGGGAAACACAAGGTGTATGCACACTTCAAATACATTTTTGGATTTAATTGCAATAAAGATTAATGAGAAAAGTGTCAATTTTTAAAATAAACTTCTATTTTATTTTCAAAATCGTTAAATATATGCAGAATTTTAAGGAAATTTTAAAAAAACTTCAAAAATGTTACATTAAAAAAAATCAGTCTTATCTGAATAAAAGTTATACCAAAATAAACTGCATGCTTTTCTCTAGGGAATCTACTAAAATTTTGAAATTATATTAAGAAATGAATATTTTACAACTAATTGAATATTTATTAGGACATTTTTGACAATTTTACAACGTTATAATTGAAATAATTGGTCACAATTTGAAACATATTTATTCAATAAAAATTATTTTAGGACATCCTCTAGAAAACAATCTATAGACTAGGCACACAAAATTTCATAAAAATTCAATGGTGGTATTTTGAGTTATCATTTTTTAAGTCAGCAAAAAAATTATCACATCTCAATTTTGAGAAAAATGCATTTTAAATTTTACACTTGCTTAGAATTACAAACTATGTGAAGTAATTTAACGTTGCCACACAATTTGCAAAAGTGTTCTTACTTTAATTATTTCATTAAAAGTTTAGTAAAATTATAAGAAAAATGAAATTCTGTTTGTGTTAATCATCAACCAGTTTCTGGTCTTTTAATAAATGGCCACTTCCGGTGATTTAAATCTCCACTTCCGGTTTTCTAGTCATTATAAAATCTTTAATATCTCTGCTTCTAATTAACGTACAGACTAAAATAAACCTTTTGTAAAGGTTAATAACTGACCTATCTAATTAAAGAATAATAATAAAAATTTTTTGACCCAAATTAAACTTTTCAACATAGTCGGATACCTTAAGTTCATGCAAAAGAACATACCTCAAAAAGAATTTAACATAGTGATATGGAGTGAAAAGATAGGAATATAGAACCCAGAAGATGGAATTAATAAGTGGAAATAAGAATTAAATACAAAGATTGACACAGAAGAAAGCCGGATAGTGGAATATTTTTTTTTTCTAATTATTTGATCTGCTTTGTTTATTTCTCAACCTTCTGACTCTATATCATGTTCCCTATTCACAAAAATTCCTTTCAGGTCTCTGTTTCTTCCACCAACTTCCATGAAGTTCATTTGGAAATTTTTCACTTGAGTTTAAATGGCCATTGTATTCGCAGATTGTCTTTATAGATAATCACACCTAATGCTCCCTAGCTTGATGATAACCCATTTTGATACTAGTTGAAATTATTTTTTGTCAAAGCGGCACTATGCTAAAATCGTTAAAACTTCTAACTTAATTTAATGCCATATGCTAGTTGTCATTTTAAAATGAAGACCTCGATAATTTGTTGCAATTAATTCTTAATTTTGTTCAAAATAAAAATAAATTTTTTTTTATAAATCATGCAGTTCAACTGCACTTCCTCTTGTCCCCCTGAGATCCCATACAGTCTGTTTGATGACAACATGGAATATCAATATTGCTCTGGTGTCCACCCCAAAGCACCACCTAAAGAAATGTAAGTAGTACATTTAATTACGTGCATTCTTTATTATATTTGTCACCAGTTTTAAAGTATCTATATATTTAAGTTGCTAAGCCGACTTTTTGGGCAGTCCGTGAGAGAAAACTTCTGCATCAATTTACTTCATTTTGGTCTTAAACGAAAGATTGCAATCTGTAGATTTGTCAAATTTGGATTTTGTAACCGCAATTTCTATTAATTAGCGGTAATTTACAACTAAAAATGGATTTCTGAGCATGCTCAGTGGCATATTTAAATCTGTCTTTAGAAACTCACTATATCTGCGCATACTCAGTTACATGTTTTAATGATATACACGTTTATTCCGACGAGTCTAGATCTATCTCTGCTATTTTTATTTTTATGATAATTATGTTTGTGAAATATAAGATTAAACTTGATGGAATTTGTCTATTTCTCGCTGTATAAATAGCGATAATTTACAATTTAAAAAAAAGTGCTTTTTACGCATGCTCAGTGGCATTTTTAAACCTTTAGCTACTCCCTAAGCAAGAGGCCACTTAAACACATTAATTTTTTTCAGCGTATTATTATGATTTTCAACATTTGGCAATGATATGTTGAGTATAATTTATGTATTAGTTAGTACATTTATGTACTATCTTGCCGTCATGTTTTGACGGGTACCAACTAGTTTGTATAATAAGACATCTGTAGACAATATATAATAAGACATATGTAGATTATAAAATAAATTATGCAATTTTTTTAAAAATTTTTTATAAGAATTAACCCTTTCAGGAGCAACAACCTTCACCGTTTGCACAGTGCAAATTTTTTCATAGATTTTTTTTTAATCTAAAAAATCTTGAAATAATTTCCAATCAAAGGTTATACAATGATTTTACTTCTTTAGACTGATAACAGATGGCGGTACTAGCCCTTTTTCTGCTCATTTAACTGGAAAACATTGAATGCAAATGAAAAAATGACGATGTTTAAACGTTTGCACTGGGCAAATAGCGCCTCTCAAAGGGTTTTAAAGTACAGGGTATCGAAAAAAGTATCCGTGATTGCAACGGGAAATAAAGAACCACATAATGGAACTCGTAGTGTTTATTTTTTCATCAAAAGATACAAAAGCGAATCAAGTTTTGGGCATTACCTAGTAGGTTTCCATAGGAACACCCCTCGTCGCTTGCACACATGTAGGCAATAGTCGATCTCCATCCGGGTGGCGGCCACAGCAGGATTTACAGTCGCTATTGCAGCAGATTCTCTCCGTTAAATGGCATAGGACCCAGATCTTCTCACCGTACACAAATATTTTTCAGGTGATCCCATAGAAAAAAGTCTAGAGGGATTGAATCGGAACTTCTTGGTGGCGAAATAATTGGACCGTCCCTTCCTATCCAAAGAAGAAAGATATTTTTACCCCGTTTTTATTAACTCGCTTTCTTCTTTGTGTGTTTGTCCAGTACAAACCTTGCAATCTATTTTTAACTAACTTCCCGACTAGCTAGACATTTGAAACTTTTAGAATAGCTCAGAACACGATGACAATGCATTCTTGTAATACTTTTAGCCATATTTAAGCAGAATTAAATTAACTTTTAGTTATTTTCAGTTAATTTTGTTTTGTAGACTGGTGCAGCCATCTATTGGCCGGAACGGGAATGAAAAGTTAAATGCAAGTTAACTTCCAATTAACTTCATTTTCTTTCAAGTTGTTGGGATAATTCATCAAACAAATTTTAAGCATTTATTAATACATAGAATTGTCAAGTTTATATGATTCAACAGAAAATTTAAAAACATGGTATATAAAAGTTCTTTTTATCTTGTAATTATTATCATGTTTTTATTAACTCGCTTTCGTGCTTGTGTGTTTCACCAGTACAAATCTTGCAATCGATTTTTAACTAACTTCCCGACTAGCTAGACATTTGAACCTTTAAGAAAAGCTCAGAACATGATGACAATGCATTCCTTTAATACTGTTAGCCCTCTTTAAGCAGGATTGAATTCATTTTCAGTTAATTTTGTTCTTTGAAAATTTCTTATAATTGCTCTCTTTATTACGCATTTTATCATTTTTTTTTCAAGTTCATGGGATAATTCATCAAAAAATTTTTTAAAAAGTATTTATTAATACATAGGATTGTCAAGTTTATATGATTCAACAGAAAATTTAAAAACGTGGTATATAAAAAGTTATTTTTATCTTGCAATTATTCATATTTAACTGTACAAATATGAAATGTGCGTGTTTGATGTTCCCCCATAAAATTATCAACGTACATGATATAATTAGTCTTATTATGTTGTTTTATTAAGGGAGTCCAGGACACAAAATTGTTGAAATTTTCGAAAAAAAAATTATTGCATTAAAAATTTCTGTGTTCTTTTACACTTAAAATGACGTTTAAATCATGTTTCTATCATAATTAGAACAGGAGAAATTATTTATTTGTTTATTTATTTATTTTTCAACTTTCTAATAATAGCCAAACGTTTTTTAAACCTGTAAGTGCGTTTTTCTGCATCATGTTTTTTTTCCTCAAATCTCGTCTTTAAATTGTTATAATTCAAGATCCGTTAAAGATAAGAGGTTGAAACTTGAAACATGTCTTTTTCAACTATTTTACTTTAATTTTGAAACAGAAAATTTGATAAAAATATTTACTTTTGAAAATATGATTTTTTAAAAATAGATTACATTGTTTCTTTTTATGTAATTTTTATCTAAATATTTTTAATTATTTTAAAAATTAATATTTTAAAAAATGATGAATCAAAACTAAAACTTACATATTTCTATTTAATTAAATTAAAAAATTTTGAAATTCGACAAATAATATTTCGAGTTATAACGATTTTAAATTACCCCACTTTTTTTAAAAATTTAAAATTTTAAAAATTTTTAAAAACTTTTTGAGACATTTTATGATGGGATTTTTTTTACAAATTATGTGGTTAACCATAACAAAAAATTCAAAATTTTAACTCAATAAATAAAAAAAAAATTTCAAATGTGTCCTGGACCTCCTTAAAAAATATTATGAAGTCATGAATTTTCTCTAGTTTGAAAGTATTAAAATTATTTGAACAAAGTTTTAGTTTTTACGCTTACAAATGTTTTTTATTAATAAAAATCTCCCATTTTCAGTAATAAGGACTTTACAACCATACTTTGGAGCGTGTTTGGTTCTATTTTTTTATTAGCAGTATGTTACAGTCTTTTCAAGTATCAGAGGATTCAGAGGGTTAAAAACAAAGAAAAGAAAATTCTGATGACTATGGTTAGTATTATTATATACATTTTATATCTTAATCACTGTCGATGTAGCCTAGTGGTAGCGCGTTGGCTTTCGGTGCTTAGGTTGCTCGTTCAAATCCCGACAAGCGCCATTAAATACCTCCATGTCTTGGCCAGATATCGGCTTGTTAAATCTGTAGACCGGAATGTAACTCAATCAGGTCAAAAGGGTGGGAGAGTGCATAATCCCCCCCCCTACCCGATGTAGCACCTATAGGTTGCTCGGTCAAAATTGGGGTGGCACCTGACTAAAGCAGACTCTGACCCTTGTGGTGCCATAAGAAACTGCAGCCGTACACCTCAGCTAGATAGACTATATGGATCGGAACTGTAATACTTCCGGGGGACATTAGAAACAACAACATATATTTATCAGAGCGTCAACTGGTCACAAAAATCATTACTAACCCCCAAAGCACACAAAATCATATAACAGGTCCCTAAATTCGCTATAAAACCTAGTCTTTCCTACAAAAAGGTGATGTTTTTTTTCTTTGAATTACATCAAAGTGAAATCTTAAAGTATTTGATGATTTTGTTACGTTGTAATATTTTTTCTCCAATGTTACATACAGTATTCTTGGACATTATCCTTACCGGCATATGACACCGCGGTTTTGCTGGCCACTTTTCTGGGAGCGCCGTACAGGTGGACCAGCATTACCCCTCTATGGGCTGGTCCCGTAATTTTGAACCGAGTCAAGTGACGAGACCGGAACACTTGATCCCGCACTTACAGAGGTAAATTTGAGACTTGGAGGACATTGCAGCCACGATAGATTTTAATTGCACCAGCCGCCATTAGTGTACACGGCTGTTGATTTGTCAGCGACCAGCATCGAACCAGCAACCCTCAGATCACCGGTTCGACGCCTTTGCCAGTCGTTGTAAAATAATTTTATCATTTTGCTTTTATCCTAAAATTCCTACCCGGATGTTTTTTGTTCTAATTTATCTCGTTCTCTTGCTTTTATACATGGCACAAAATCCCCCCCCCCAAAAAAAAATATATATATATATAAGTATGTTTTAAATCCAGTTAGTTTTGAAGATTTACATGAAATCATAGTGTTATCCGGAAAATGATGAGGTAACCTAATACGCTTACCCAATTGCATTAGATTTTTTTTTCACCGACAATAAGTTTTAACTCTTATTCATTCACTGAAAACATAGAAAATAACCGAGAAAAATGCGTATTCATCATTTTGCCTGATAGACAAATTTCCACGTTTTTTAGATCTCTTTAAAGTGTTGTAAAGCAGAAGTTTTCGGTTTAAAATAATGTTTTGTGTTAATATTGCTACGAATTTTACGAGTCTATGGTAATCTCTCCAAATATGAGAGTTATCGCTAAATTTGAGATGAATTTGGTGACTTATTTTGGTCGCCAAACTGTGCAATATTTCGCCAAATTTGGCAATATCGCGCCAAATCATAGCCTACCTTCTTCATCTTACTGAAAGGTTCTGGAGATTTCTTGCTGGCCGACCGATAGGGGGCGATTTGGAAGTGTATAAATATACCTGCCATTGGAATTGGAACTCAGTGTGTATTCTTTTCTACTGAGAAAAGAATGTATTGAAAGCGCGGTAGGCGATGTCTGGCGGTCTACGTCAGCGTACATGTAAAACATGTACATCAACAATTCTAATAATTCCTCTATTATATATATTTAAATAGCAAAGTAAAAGCTGTGCAGTAAAAGCTATGTTTGTTAAAAGAGGTATACGTTAAAAACCCTTTAAGATGCCTAAAATAATGTATAGACGACATTGCATGGAGGGGGTGGTGGTCATAATAATTTAGCCACTCAGTGTAGTTTATATTCTCAAGAAGAGGGAAAATTGTGATCAATAAGTAATGTATATATATATATATATATATATATATATATATATATATATATATATATATATATATATATATATATATATATATATATGTAGGAAGGAGTTAGTACTCCTTCCTTTAGAAGTGAATCATTAGACTTAATTATTTTGAACATTTAATTAAACTAGACGATGTTTACAAGACAGGACTAACACTTAGTATGAAATTAAAAAATAAACACAAGCATCAACACAGCTAAACATCGGGAGCTTGCAGAACAACACATCCGCTCAGTATCATCACTCAGTCAATAATAATGTTTGCGCGCAAGTCCTTCGCACCGGAGTAGTGAGAAGTAGAAGTTGAAGTAGTAGTTCAGTGGTGTTGCCAACTACATTCTCACACGGCCGTTCTGACTTTCCAGACGTCCGCGGCTGGGTTGTCAACAATAATTCTGAAAAGATAAAAAAAAAGGAGCAGAAAAAGGAAAAATATTTCAAAAAATCAAGCAGTGTTCAACACAGTGGTATTGGTGTTAAGTTTCTGCACCACTGTTTCATTTTGTCCGCTGCAGTTGATGTTATGGTTGGACCATCGTGATGTCCTAACTTTCGAACTTCGTAACGATCGTTGGGGTTGATGTTCGTGATCTCATATGGTCCGAAGAACTTTGGTCGGAGCTTTAATCCAGTTCCAAGTTGAGTTCGTTGTATTGCCACTTTGTCATCTATCTTGTATTTACGAGCTGGTTTACGCCGTTTCTTATATTGTCGTATGTTTTCTTTCTGTTTTCCAGATTTTCGCGAGGACAAAATGCAAGGAATAGAATTCGAAATAATTTCTTGAACTAATTTCTTAAGTTGAGGAATGAAAAATTCACGAGAAACAATTAATTCGGTTTTTTGTGAAGCAAAATGACCTTGTGAATGGGCGTTTAGCACTATTTCTTTCTGCATCATTTGTGGTACTACTAAAAGTTCGGCATCCTGATGAAGTTTATAAAGAATTCCGTTTTTAACAAAAAATTCATCAGAAGGTGTAGATTCAAGCATAGATTTAATTTGAGATATAAATTCATCCTGGTCTTGGGCATTTTTCACCTTTTGAGTGATATCATTTGAGGTAATTACAAGAATGGGGTTACGACTTAAAGCATCAACATGTTTCATCTGTCTACCGGGTCGATGACAAACTTCATAATCAAAGTCTTCTAACATCAATGCCCATCGAGCAATTTTAGCTGGTAGGTCTTTTTTGTGCATCGTTTTTTGGAAAGCATCACAATCGGTGATAATTTTAAATTTTGTTCCCAACAAGTAGTTTCGAAATTTTTTTAGCGCTTCAATAACGGCAAGAACTTCCAGTTCATAACTATGATATTTTTCTTGTTGAACTGTAGTTTTACG
This sequence comes from Dolomedes plantarius, assembly GCA_907164885.2. Lineage (NCBI taxonomy): Eukaryota > Metazoa > Arthropoda > Arachnida > Araneae > Dolomedidae > Dolomedes > Dolomedes plantarius. The sequence continues at coordinate 161,244,093 of OU015496.1, read as the reverse complement.
GCTGAAATAATGAATAGGATGAAACTGTCCATCATCGGATTGTTGCAAGAGCACAGCGCCAAAGCCTAAGGAGCTGGCATCAGTGTGGAGTTCTAATGGGTATCCCTGTTGAAAAACATGAAGAACTGGGTTTTGTGAAAGAATGTTTTTCTGTTGTTGAAAAGCTGCTATTTGTTCAGGGGGTTTGGGAGCTTCAATAACTTGAAATTTTGGTTCAACCTTTTCACTTTTGACGGATTCATTCTCAAGGGCATCATCATCGGCATCAAATATTTTTGGTTCAAGAGTTGCTTTGATAGTTCCAATATCAAAAGCATTATCATCATCGTTATCATGAAGCAAATCTAAATCACTGGCATCAGCATCATCTAAATATTTTCCATCATCATTATCATGAAACAAATCTAAATCATTGGCATCATCATCATCATCATCACGTTCAAAATCAATTGGATTATCCATTTTCTCTACCCTAGAAATCTTATCTTGAGTAGATGTTAGAGGTTTTTCAGACATGCATATTTGGCCCTGATCTTGAATTTGTTTTTCTACAATTTTCTGTTCCGCAAAAGGGAGTCGTCGAGAACGTTGATTTACGGGGATTTCATCTTGTAATAAAATAGTCCTTTTAATTTCAGTGTCTTGAACTTTATGGGGTTTGTAGGAAGTAACGATATTTTGAACTTCCTCACGAATTTCAGAATTCAAAATGTGTGAAAGATCAAATGGGAAAGCTTCGTCATCAGGAATATTAGCAATATTAACGAAGATGTTATTATCAAGAGTAAAACGAATACCGTCTTCATCAAATGTAAATTGGGTTTGCTGCAAAAAGTCGATTCCGATAATCACATCAAAAGGAATCAAGTCATCCTCTAGAACATGTATTTTAGCAGGTAAAGTAATGGTTTGAATTTCGATGGAATCCTGAAAGAATCCGATGCTGTGAACTTGGTTTTTGCCAATTCCTGAAAAGGGAATGTTGGTGGGCTGCAATGGTGGCGAACCAATTCTTCGATAGGTTTTCTCATTGATGAGGGTTGCCTGTGACCCAGTGTCACAGAGTGCTGTCAATTGAATTCCTGCAAGTTGAATGTCAACATGCATGGGATTTTTCGATGAAGTTTCAGGAGAAAGTGCATTTACAGTTTTATCAGAAATAGGTTTTTGAGAATCAGGTTTTGGTTTAGAATTTCGATAACTTTTAGGGCAATTAGCATGAACATGACCAAAACTTTTACATCCGTAGCATTGTTTACCAAGTGACTTATTCAAACATTGGTTGCTTTTGTGACCTCTCAAGCCACAGGAAAAACATACTGGCTGTGTATTTGGGCTACGTGTATTATCGACTTTCACATTGAGGTAGGAAGCATCAATTTTTTTCTGATTATTTTGTCTGAAATTTTGTGATCTGTTAAAGATTTGTTCATAAATTTTCAACTTTTCCTTAAATTCAGGGACGGATTTACAACCGTAAAGAATAACTTTATTGTTTGTTGAATCAGGAATTCCGTTTATGACATACTCAAACAGAGAGGAGTCATCGAGAGAACCTTTGTGTGCCAAATCTCTCATAGCTAAGAAATATTCTTGTAGGGTTTCAAACGGTTTCATACGTCGAGATTCCATTAATTTATGTAACTGAATACCGTTAATTTTGTCCGAAAATTCGTCTAATAAATGGTGCTTCAATTGTTCCCAATTTGTAATTCCACGAATAGACCTAATTAAAGTTTGAGCGGGACCAGTTAAACATTTTCTAACAAAAGTAATTTGGTGAATTGGATTGTTTATCTGATATAAACAAAAAAGTTCTTCAACGTCAGATATAAAATTCTCAACACTGTAATTATCACGAGACGAGAAAGGTGTTATTAAATCAACAACGTCTTTCAGACTAAACAACTGGAAAGAGAGATTCGCAGTTTCAACTGAAGGCAATGAATTTTGATCTGATGCACCAACGGAAATGTGTGTATTTTGCTTATTCGAAGATTCTTTTGCGTCAATGGTGGGGGAAAAGGGAGATCTATTTTCCTCTATAACGCTGTTAGTTTGGGATGAACGTGCACCCGGAAGTGAGTCATCATTCACTTCGCATTCCGAAAGATCAGAAAATTCTGCTTTTAATAACGATAAATCACTAAGACTCATAAGAATGGTATTGGCACATTTGTCTGGGTCAGTTGAAAATTCTAAATGAAGTAGATTACAAATAGAAATCAAGTCTTTAAGTGAAAACTCTTTAAGTACTTTCTGTTTCGTTGCTTCTAACACGAATGGCTGTTTAAAACCTGTAAATTTACGTAATCTGGTACGATTTTGTCTGTCGCCGTCTGTACCAAAAATTAAACGATGTAGAACCTTTATTTGATTCGTACCACCAAATTTTAATGATTTTGCAATATTGGGGTAATCGTTGAGAGTAGCCATAACTATATACTAGGTTCAAACAATTATAGTACACAAATATACAAATATTCAAAACCAAAATCAATACTTATAATACGTAGGTACTCAAATTCAAAAATAAAATTTCAAATCGAAATTTTTTCAAATACCAATTCCATAATAAAATATTGATTCTCAAAATATGCATCAAAATAAGTAATCTTTAAAACAGGTTTTGTTCAAGAAAACAAAATTATGAACTAAAATAAGCATCAAATATCAAATAATAAGTTCTTCAAAATAATTTCTCTGGTTGAAGAAAACAGATGACGTAAATTTAGATATGTATCAAGTTAGATATTACTTCAGCAAAATATTCATCAAATTAATCTTCAAAATAAATCACTGTTGAAGAAAATAGAGGATGTAAATGCAGCATCAAAATAATAGTTAAAGTTCTAATGTTAAAAGCATCAAAATTGGGAAATCGAAAGTATCAAAATTGTGAAATCGAAAGCATCAAAGCATTCTGCAAAATAAAAAATATTCTCGCAAGAAAACAGCAGAATTAAGTTCAACATCAAAGCGCATCAAATAAGCAAAGTTGTCATCAAATAAACATTCGCTTCGTCAAAATTATGCATCAAAATAATAATATAATAATCTTCAAAAGTATTCAATTCGCGATCTTTCAAAATATATATTATGTTGTGGTTTGTTCAAGGAAACAAGATTCTTCAAGTTAAATGTCGAAATTTTCATCAAATCATCAAATAATTTCATCGAAATAGAATTCTCTTCAAGAAAACAGAAGTGATAAATTCAATGTCAAAGACCATCAAAAGTGAATTTAGCATCAATTAAATTCCTGCATCAAAAGAACGTTGAAATATCTTTCAGTTTTCTTAAATCATCAATAAGTTGAGAATTCCCTTAATCATCAAAATTTTCTTGAACAAGCGTCAACGTATGCATCAAATAATTTTAATATGATCCAAGTTACTTACAATTCTGGTTTTGGTTCTCATCATCCCATCAGAGTATTATCAGAGTCCGTGGCACATAACTTTCGTTTTCGCTGGCGGTATCCAAAACAGAAATCACAGAGAACAGTAATCCGGTAATAATCAAAAGAAAATAGTTTTTAAGTCCAAGCTAGGGGTATTTTTCGAGTCCGAGGGTCGAGCACCCATGTAGGAAGGAGTTAGTACTCCTTCCTTTAGAAGTGAATCATTAGACTTAATTATTTTGAACATTTAATTAAACTAGACGATGTTTACAAGACAGGACTAACACTTAGTATGAAATTAAAAAATAAACACAAGCATCAACACAGCTAAACATCGGGAGCTTGCAGAACAACACATCCGCTCAGTATCATCACTCAGTCAATAATAATGTTTGCGCGCAAGTCCTTCGCACCGGAGTAGTGAGAAGTAGAAGTTGAAGTAGTAGTTCAGTGGTGTTGCCAACTACATTCTCACATATATATATATATATATACATATATATATATATATATATATATATATATATATATATATATATATATATATATATATATATATATATATATATATATATTATTTCCTAGAAGTCATTTCGGTGTCTTTACTGCGGGACAGAACCCACTGGGTATATGTCATGATCTAACGCCCTATTCGGAAATTTCGAAAGAATTCCTGAATTTCTTCTATCGTTCATCCACTAATACGCCATCTTTCACGTCATGGTTCACTAAATATCCACGGTTAAATGCATATATATATATATATATATATATATAGTATACATATTTACAGTGTACCACTAAGACGAAGTAAAGTTTTACCCACCCTTCAGCTGTAGGCGTGATATGCGTGAACATCTACAAACACCAACGTTCTTTTCAAAGAATACTGCCTTTTACTTTCAATACTTCTTTCAAAATCTACGTTTACCATCAATCAGTTTTTCAAAGAAGTAAAATTAGGATAGTTGTATATATGAATCTTATAAAACTTACGTTAATTCCAGGGAATGAGTGCATTCGAAGATGAGGAACCTCTAGAACCATCAAATATAAAGCCAAATTTAGGCAGACTACTAATAATCAAAGAAGCTGATTTGAAAATATGTGGGAATTTGGGCGAGGGTGCCTTTGGTATTGTATACAAGGTAAGTATATTCTTACACGTGTAATTTTTACAGTTCATTTTTATGAACAAGAAACTTCTCTCCTATCTATACTTATATATAAAGAGAGAGGGTGATTTTGTACGTGGAGGGTAATCTCCGGAACCACTGCACCTATTTGAAAAATTCTTTCACTGTTTGAAAGGTACATTATTCCAGATGGACATAGGCTATATATTATGTATATCTGATCAGTAGAAATAAAGTTAGGGGGGATACTCTAGATTTGTGTGCACGGCCGCCATCTTGGATTTTTCCGCCAGGGTTTGGCGCATTTCGCATGGCGATAATTATTGCGTTCTGGTAAAAATAACCCAATGTCAAATTCTCTAATTTTAAGATCAAACAGTTATTTCTGATGTGATCTTTTAATTACAGTATAATAATTTTAGGTCAGATCTTGGCCTTGACCTGGAAATCTGAGTCAAATTGACTATACTCAAAAGAGTAAATTATTTTTAAAACTAAGAGTCTTTTTGTTGAAAATTTTTGAATCTATTATCAGTTTTTCGTTAACTTATTAAATTTAAGTTGCTTTTAATTTTGTTTATCGATTGTCAATTAGTATACTATAATGATACACCATTTCATTTATTTGAAGTAAAAATTATCTGCCATCATTTTTTCGTAAAATGTAAAATACAGTATACATTTTAAATACAATATATTTTAAAATATTTTATAATTCCAAGTTGTAGTGGATTACAAATAAATTTAAATAACTGAAGTTCAACTTCTCTCTCCCCAGGAACCTAAGTTAAAAAGTTAGTTAAGGTTAAGTTATTGGTTTAGGAAAAGGGTTTTTTTTTATTATTTCCAACACAGCAGGATAAATGGTCAAATAATCCTTGTCCCGATTTTATTGTATGCACCAAATATTTGGTTAAGGTCAAATCTAAAGTAAAATTTCATTACCACAATGCCCTAACAAAAAAAAAAAAAAAGAGGATCTGGTTACTGACCATAAATTTATGGGTTCATAATTATTTTACATTTTTCAAAGCTGAATTTTAGATAATTTTTAAATTGCAAGTTATTTAGGTGGTGCGAAAATGCTGTATATTTTTTCTAATTAACAATATATTGGCATAATATTTTGGTGATTCATTGCTATTAGTCAAAGAGTTAGGGCAAACTGAATAGATGGCATTAAAATTTTATCTGTAAGTAAAATTCATTTGACCAAATTTTTCATATGGATCATAATTTGAAAAGGTAGTTTTTAATTAAAAATGACAAAAAAAAAATCTCAGTCCAACCATTAAATGATTTTTCAAAAATATTTCTAAGTTTCACAATTTAAAAAGGTCGTTTTTATTAAAAAAGCTAAAAGAAAAACCCAAAATTTCCAATATTTGAGAATGATTTTTTCAAAAAAGTGGTTTTTATCAAAAACCCAAAAATAAATCTAAGTCCAACGTTTAAATGATTTTTAAAAATTTTTTCTAAGTTTCATAATTTAAACAGGTGGTTTTTATTAAAAAAGCTAAAAAAATTCAAAGTCCAGCGTTTTGAAAACACCGCTTAAAACACATTGGCGAGAAGTTTTCCACTCCTCAAAACACGGTAAAATCGCCAAGTTGGCGCAAAGAAATCCAAGATGGCGGCCGTGCACACAATTATTAAGTAACGTAATATTAATTTGAATATTATTTTAGGTGCTTAAAATAATTAAAAAAACATTCTTTACTTAAAATCCTTTTTTATTTTTGTATTTTTATTTCATCTCTTACTCTAATTTTGAGATACCAATGTGTATCTATACTTCTATAATCTATACTTATATATAAAGAGGGAGAGCGATTTTGTACGTGGAGGGTAATCTCCGGAACCACTGCACCTTCGAATTAGGAAAGACTCTGCTCTTGGTAGAATGTACAGTATTCATCCTAGCCAATCTGAATGCTTTCATTTAAGGATTCTTTTACAACATATTCGCGGTCCAACATCTTTCCAAAGTCTTTTGTCAGTTAATGGACAGGTCATGCCAACCTATCAAGCAGCCTGTAAAGAACTCTGTCTTATTGAGGACGACGAACATTGGAAGTATACCTTAGCTGATGCTGTACTTTCGGATTCGGCTCCTAAACTGAGAGAATTGTTTGTGACAATTTTGTTATTTTGTCAACCTTCAGATCCCATTGCTTTATGGCAAACATTTAAAAAAGATCTCTGTGAAGACATATTGCATCGAGCGCGCCAGTAGAATAATGATGACTGTATGCCATTATCAAATGATATCATAAACCAAGGTCTCATTCAAATAGAAGACAAAATTTATCTATTAAGCGAAAAGTCATTAGGAGACTTTGGCCTGCCGTCACCACAGAGAATCAACAAAAGCAATTCTGTAAGGACAACATTGGTACATGATTGCAACCAACTGAGTGAGTACGTTTCTAATCACGTACCAATTTAGTACCCGATCAGCGACTCGCCTTTGACACCATAGTGAATAGCGTTGAAAACAATGGAGGCAAATTATTGTTTATCGATGCACCCAGTGGAACCGGAAAAACTTACTTGATAAATTTAATACTGGCCAAAATTCGATCAACAGGAAGACTGGCTCTTGCGGTGGCTTCTTCTGGAATTGCCGCGACTTTACTTAGTGGTGGAAAAACTGCCCATTCAACATTTAAACTGCCTTTGAATGTCTCCCTCCAGAAAGAATCCGTATGTTCCATAAGAAAAAAAGGGCCGTTGGGCCAACTTCTTCAACAGGTCTGTCTCTTAATGTGGGACGAATGTACGATGAGTCACCGCTCACATATAGAAGCCGTAAACAGAACTATAAAAGACCTAAGAAGTTCAGACAAAATTATGGGAGGCGTCACCTTCGTATTTGCCGGTGACTTTCGTCAAACTCTTCCTGTGGTGCCTAGAGGAACGCGTGCAGATATACTTAAAGCCTGCTTAAAGTCGTCTCCTTTATGGAGCTCTGTACAATCAATCACCTTAAGAACAAACATGAGAGCCTACTTAGGAGGTGGTGATAGGCATTTCTCACGTCTATTACAAGTAGGTGACGGGAAAATACCTGAACAAGATGGCCTTATCAAAATAGATGAGTTAGGAAAGTCTGTCTCAAATCTAAATGATTTGATCTTAAATGTGTACCCAGAAATTGAGAATCTTTGTCAAAACGATTACACGTGGATGTGCGAGAGGGCGATAGTTTCGCCAAGAAATTCTTCTGTCGATCATATCAATGAACAAATATTAATAAGAATACTAGGTGATAAAAAAATATATAAATCCATTGATACCGTATTAGATACAGAGGACGATGTACATTATCCACAGGAATTCCTTAATTCCCTTAACCCTTCAGGACTCCCCCCTCATACACTAAATATTAAAGTCGGTATTCCAATAATTTTATTGCGAAACCTAAATCCACCTAATCTGTGCAATGGAACTAGACTCCGAGTAAAATCGCTACGAAATAATGTGATTGAAAGTATTATTCTTACAGGACCAGCGGCAGGTCAGTTGGCTCATATTCCCCGCATTCCCATGATCCCTACAGATTTACCTTTCCAATTTAAGCGATTACAGTTTCCAATAAAAATTTCTTTTGCCATCACCATCAACAAATACCAAGGTCAAACATACAAATATATTGGACTTGACTTACGGGAAGATTGCTTTAGTCATGGACAATTATATGTTGGTCTCTCTAGGTCAGGAAATGCGGAGAATCAATTTATTTTAAAACCTCAGAAAAAACGAAACAAAAAATGTGGTATACCATGAAGTTTTAAAATAAATTATACCTACCTAATGAAACATGATGAAAGGCTGATAAGCAAAAATATCCCTACTGGGGAATCCTCGCCTTGCAAATATCGCAAAAGGAGGATAAGGCACCTTTGCTGTACGCCTAGCGTGGTGGGGAAATCAGCAATTTATTCATTTAAAAATAATATATAAAGTAGTATAGAACGAAACAAAAAATGTGGTATACCATGAAGTTTTAAAATAAATTATACCTACCTAATATCTAATTAAGATAGATAATTGTTCCACCCGGACAATGTCGGGACGGGCCGCTAGTATATATATATATATATATATAAAAGGTGGTCATAAAAAAACTTTGCCGATATATCGACCACTAGCGGCCGTTTCGTTCAACCGATTGAGATGAGATTTCAGATATAGTTATTCAGAGGTACGAGCTTGGGATTTTGTGAACGGCAACAAAGTGACGCTCACGGTTACGGTTATAGTTACAGAAACCCGAAATTTTCTAATACCAACGCCCACTTTTTCCCGTTGCAAAATGCTCAGCGCATACGAAAACCCTAAATAGCGTTGGAACGGTACGTGTATCATAAAAAACGGACTCGTTATGCACGCACAGAAAACAGGTCTGCGAACGGCCTACAGAAACACGATCGGGGCGCACGGAAGAAATTTGCATATAACAGAGGCAAGACAGCAATCACTGATGACAACACATATCGGACAAAAGAAAACTTTTATTTGGATTACACATTTTCCACATGAGTGCCATCATCATGGTTTTGTTGGTCGTTCGCAGAGCTGTTTTTTGTGCGTGCATAACGCGTCCGTTTTTTGAGATACACGTACCGTTTCAACGCTCTTTAGGGTTTTTGGATGCACTGAGCATTTTGCGAAGGGGAAAAAGTGGGCGCTGCCATTCAAAAATTTCGAATTTCTATACCTATAACCATAACCGTCTGCGCCACTTTGTTACCCATCACAGAATCCTTAGCTCATTCCTCTGAATAACTATATCTGAAATCTCATTTCTATCTGTTGAACGCAACAGCCGCTAGAGGTCCATATATTGGCAAAGTTTTTTTATGACCACCCTGTACATACACACACACACACATATATATATATATATGTGTGCGTGTGTGTGCCCGCCCATAAAGTAACCGGACATTTTTTTATCAATAAGAAAAATATTACTCACCTTCAAATAAATTTACTTCCTTCAAAATAATCAGCAAAGGATTCTATACAATTTTTCCAACGTTTCTTCAAGTCATGTGATCACTGTTTATAGGCGTTGGATCTAACCGTTCGCAAAATAAGCGTAACATTTGATTTGATATCCGAGATGTTTTCAAGTCTCTGTCCTTTCATGGCCATCTTAAGCTTCGGAAATAGGAAAAAATCAGCTGGCGATAAGTCGGGAGAATAGGGTGGGTGATGTATCACTGTAATTGAATGGTTAGGAAGATAGTGTTGTACAGAAATTGCTGTATTGGGCCAAGCATTATCATGTAAAAGAAACCATTGCCCGGAATCAAACAGTTCCTTCCTAACTCGCCTTATCTTGTTTCTTAATCGAAAAAGTCCCTCCTTGTAAAAATACGGAATAATTGTTTGATTTTCAGGAACAAATTCGTGGTGAATAAGTCCTTTGTAATAAAAAAATGCAAAATCCATAAAAGGACAGAGATTTGAAAACAGTTCGGGTATTAAATCAAATGTTACAAGTATTTTGTGAACGGTTAGTTCCAACACCTATAAATAGTGTTTCGATGACTCGAAGAAATGTTGGAAAAATTGTATAGACTCCTTTGGCGATTATATTGAAGGAGATAAATTTATTCGAAGGGGAGTCATATTTTTCTTATTTATAAAAAATTGTCAGGTTACTTTATGGGCGCACCTTGTATATATTGTATATATATATCGGGTATTTCAAAAGTGATAAAAAAAGATCTGGCTCATTCCTAATAAACGGTGCTGCAGCTTGGCGATAAGTTTTTTATATTTTTTTATATTTTTGCCAATTTAGCGGTAAAACGCCAAATGTGGTTAGTGTTTGTTAATTGCTTTTAAGGTAACCATTTATTGCTCCCGATTTGAATAAGATGGCGATATTTTTTGGCGATGTTTTTTAGATTTTTGCCAAGTTGACGATAACATGCCAAATGTGGTTTGTGTTTGTTAAATACTTTTAAGTTAACCAGTTATTGCTTCCGATTTGAATAATTAGCAGCCAATCAGAGCTTGTGATTTACTTGTAAACGAGGGTTATCTGAATTTTATATAACGCGCTTGTTTCAAAAAATTAGACCGTTGAATGTTCTTTTCGGGATAGCAGTTCCACCGCTCGGACGTACTTTTTTTTGCGAGGTATGGCTTCTTTTACGAATGGGAGGGTTGATTTGGATTTTTTTCGGGATTTACAAAATGCGGGTAAGAGAACTATTATAGATTATTGTATTTATGTTGAGTTAATAGCTAATATTTATTATTGTCTTAATTGTAATTCGGAAATGACTATAACTGAGAGGAAAGATCTGAACATTGCGTTAAAAGATCCATTAGATGTGGTTCCCGGTTCGAAGCGAGTAAATTGGATTTAATTACGGTTTTAAAATTAACTTATTTATGGGTAAAAAAAAAACGCTGTGTTCTTGGATTACAGACGAATTGGGGGTATCCAAAAAACACCGAAAACTCAGCAAAACGTAAAAGAAGCTAAACCGAAAGTGAATAACCGGTAAGTGTTTTTTTTTTCTAATTTTAACATGAAATAATATGGCCTTTTAACTGCGGACAACATGCAGAACTTTCATTTTTTTAATTAACTGATATATTTAAACAAGATGTATTTTATATTTATTTAAATGAATTATTTGCAATATACTGACTTTTTTGTAGCGGGGAGTTGGGGGGGACTGCCCCCCCACACAACAAATTTCTCATTATTTTTAATCTTTTATCTTTTGTATTTGTGTGTTTTTAGGCTTTACTGTGGTTGTACGGTTTAAAAAATGCGTATTTTTGGGACTTTTCGGACTTTCCCGTTCCAAAAACACGCGTTCTTTTTGGGCGACGACAAAAAAAAAGAAAAGAAAAAAAAAAAAAAGAAATCGACTGCCCTTATTTAACTTCATTTATTTATTTTCTGGATAATTTTTCAATGAAAGTTCTGCATGTTGTCATTTATATTATTTCATGTTTCCCTCTGTTATGGAACCGCCGTCTTGGTTACATCTCCCATCGCCAAATTGGCGACGGGAGACGTAACCAAGATGGTGGTTCCAATGCAGTGAAATACAAGGGCAACCGTATATTGGGAATTAACCAAAAATATATATAGGTCGAAGAGATATGCAGTTTAAAGATTAATGTTCACCGTGGTACGGAATTTTTTATGAGACGAAAAATAATTAGCTCAGAATCTCGACAATAGAGGGCGATACTAACTGCAGGGTTAAAGAAAAAACAAAGAGGTAATAATTGTGAAATGAGACATTTTATTTCAGTATCATTTATATTCTTGGAACAGATTTTGAGCCACATGACAAGTCCCGGTTCCCAACATTGGCAAACAGTTTGATGCAAAAAAAAAAGGCCCGAGAATGTCTTTATAGACGTTCTATTCCATTCAAAAACTATTTGCCAACGTTGTCAAAAAGAACTTGACTAATTTCCCGAAATCTGTTCCAAGAATGTAAATCATGCTGAAAAAAATTTGTCTCATTTCACAATTATTAACTCTATTTCTTCCCTCATAGCAGCAGCGCCCTCTACTATCGATATTTTGAACCTTTTTTTTTTTTATCAGCATGCTTTATTTTGAAAAGTTGTAGCTGGTAACCTGCTTGTATCAACGCATTATGGTACTATAATTATATCAGTATTATTTTAATATAATTATTTGTGAAGTATAAAAATATTTTAATAACTACTGCATTATTTTATATTATTGTTTGCTGATTGTTTTATTAATATGTATTTATAATCATCATAAACTACAATAATATCATAAAGATAACTTTACTCGTATTCATATTTAAGCAAGGGGCTTTCTTCTTCCTTTCCAGGGTGTCTGGTTACCTGAAGGAGAAAATGTAAAAATCCCTGTGGCTCTTAAAGTTCTACGAGATGGAAACTGCCCACATTCCAATACAGAAATATTAGAGGTAGTAAATAGATCTTTACTGTACAGGCTACGATATTCCGTGAAGGTTTCTTAGCTCATATCAGTTGAGCATACAGATCTTTGTTCTCCATGTTGAGCTATTGGAAATTTTCGTATTACCTTATTTTAGTTACACCTCAATAATTACATCTATTAAATTCTATTCATGATAAATATTCTAATAAAGAATGTGTTATTTTTATAACTGTAAAATTTTCTACATTTCCTTTCTTGTAAGGAGGTAAATTACTACTCTAACGAAAAGAAATTAAAAAAAAATTCTGAAAATCTGAAAATAAAATAATTTAAAAAAAAATTAATAGAGAATTTAAAATTCAGTTGCAAAATTAGTTTTCGAAATAATTTAATATTTTTTTCAAAAATTCAGCTGTTTTCATACTATTTATTTAATTCTTTTTTAAATGCATAAACAATTTTTGTAGCAAATGATATGAATATTTTCAAGTCCAGAAAACAATTCCAAAAAAATTTGCAATTTTAAAATCTTTGCTCATTTTATTTATAGGTGTACTTTACTGTACTACACTGAACGGTGCTGTACTGTACTTTACTATACTGTACTGCAATGTACAGTTTAAAAATATACTATACTATAATGTGCTATACTATATAATACCCTGTATGCAGAAAACAGAATATAAATAATATGCTTTTGTTAATCGGATATCCGAAAAATTCTGAGGGCAAATTATCGCCATAACGTCAATGACTTCAATATCAGTAAATATTTGGATTGATATGTTTATAGACTCTTCACCTTGACAATCCTGTGTAAAGGAATAATGTGTAAATGAAAATGTTGTTAATGAATCTAAAATGTGTTTTGCCGAATTTAATTAGACTCATCATCTGTATATGAAAATTCTTTTTCTCCGTACTTTTAGATATCTTCTTTTATTTTCAGAATCGCCTTAATGATTACAGTAAAACTGTTGATTCCCAACTGCTTGCCATCTCTAATGATAATAACTAACACACACACACACACACACACACACATATATATATATATATATATATATATATATATATATACATACACACACACACACTTTGGTATTTTTAGACTTGAGTTTAAATGTTAATCAAAATCTAATATCATACTGTCTATATGATAAACACGAGTTTTACAACTTTAAAACTGTTAGGATTATGAACTGGAATAATGCTCTACATTTAAATATTAAACGCAATATAGTTACTAACCAGTTAATACGTTGTCAACGTTTACATTCAAACAAAAAAACTATGGACGTCAGTATAATTAAATTCTTAACTATAGCTATTGACCAGGGTTTTCCAGTCAATTTCCTCGTATCTATTCTAACCCAGTTTTTTAATTTAGACAATAAAGATTGTATGAATCGTTTTAAAAAAAGTTGGCAACACTAAAAAAATTTCCCTAATACGGCGATATTTATCCCTACTATGTCTATAAAAATGTGAGTGTGCATGGGTTTCGTGTCTCATTGCTTGGTGGGAGCTAAGTATTTTGTATATATATAGTGTATATGTTAGTGAGAAATTATTTAGTTAATTAGTATTATTCTATTTCTGTAACTTAGTATTAAGATTTTTTTCATTCTATTCATCTTGTAATTATGTTTTAGTTGACTATATTAGTAAAAAAATCTGGTTTAACTTATCTATTTCACCTAAAATATTTTTCCTCTTCATAATTTTGTATTACTGTCTTGGTGTTATATCCGACCTCTGGGAGTGTTTCCTGGCTTAACCCTTTCAGGGGCGCCGTTCGTACAGTGTGAACGCCTAAATCTAGTCTTCTTTTCACTTGCATTCAATGTATTCCACTCAAATGAGCAGAAAAATGACTAGTGCTGCCATCTGTTATCAGTTTAAAGAAGTAAAATAATTTTGTAACCTTCAATTGGAAAAATTTTCAAGATTTTTTAGGTTAAAACAAATCGGGAAAAAATCTGCACCGTGCAAATGGTGGAGGTTGTTGCCCCTGAAAAGGTTAAAACATGTTTAACCGGGGTTGGGGGTCACAACCCCCCCCCCAGTCATCAACTATACCACCTCCATTTCCGTTTTTTGCTTATTTATATATGTCTATCTTATTTCAGGATATAGGAGTATTAAATGGTCACATCTGCCCTTTTAATCATCTTAATTTTAAATATCTATATATCGTAAATATTTTTGTGAGCAGCTTAGCGCCTAAAATTTATTTACTCCTTTTTGTTTCATATTAAGTAATTTACATTTGTAAACTATATACATATATATACATATATACACTGAAGTGCCACTGAATTAGGGATAGCAAAGCCTATGCAAATTATGTAGCGCTGCGCATCATGTATACGCAAGTGAGGGCGCTGTGGTAACTGCATATATAGCACGTACTCTGATTGTTCTGAATCAGTTGTTTGAATATACCAGTATGGGTAAACTGCCTGATTTAGACGCCTTCGACCGCGGACAAATCGTAGGTGCGCGACGCATGGGCCATTCAATTTCCGAAATCGTCAGACAGCTAGGATTTTCAAAGTCGACAGTATCAAGAGTATACCAAGAATACATGGATGGTGGGAAAAAAAACTAGCGATCGGGAAACTGCAAAGGACAATTAGCCTTGACAGTGCGTGGTGAGAGGCAGCTCAGGCGTATTGTACGTAGACAGCGAAGACAAACATTAGCTCAAATTACCACCCAGTTTAATGACGGTGCCAATAATACAGACAGTAAACGGACTGTGCAACGCTCTCTTCACCGTATGGGTTTCGGGAGCCGTCGACCTACGAGAGTACCTTTGCTCTATACTCGCCATCGGGCTGCACGTCTTGCCTGGGCAAGAGAGCACAGAGACTGGAGTGTAGATGACTGGAAACGAGTAGCATGGAGTGATGAGTCTCGATTCCGACTACTTAACGCTGACGGGAGGCTGAGAATATGGCGTCAGGCTCATGAAGCCATGAATCCTGCATGCCTGGCTGGAACTGTACAAGGGCATTGTGGCTCAATCATGATCTGGGGTGTTTTTTCGTGGCACAGTTTGAGATCTTTGGTGCGTGTACCAACCTCCCTCAATGCAATTCGGTACGTAGAGTTGCTGGGTGATCACCTCCATCCATTTATGCTGTTCTGTTATCCGCACGGTAATGGAGTTTTCCAGCAAGACAACTGTACCTCTCACAAGTCCCGGTTGGCTACTGGCTGGTTGGATGAGCATTCCTCTGACTTCTCTGTCATGAATTGGCCACCTAGAAGCCCAGACTTAAATCCTATTGAGCATCTTTGGGATGTTTTGGTACAAGGCGTGAAAAGCCATCACACAGCACCAAAGAACCTTACTGAATTATGGACAGCTTTAGCCAATATTTGGAAAGCCATTCCCGTGGAACGTTTCCAGAAACTTGTTGAATCTATGCCTCGTCGTGTGGCAGCCGTGTTATCAAAGCCTGAGGAGGCCCAACTCGTTACTAGGTAGGTATCCCTAATTCAGTGGCACTTCAGTGTATATATATATATATATATATATATATATATATATATATATATATATATATATATATATATATATATATATATATATATATATATATAAATATATACATACATATATATATATATATATATGTATATATACATATATATATATATATATATATGTATATATATATATATATATATATATATATATATATATATATATATATATATATATATATATTTACAGTGGAATCTCGATCTATCGTTTTTGAAGGGACTGAATGAACTAAACGATGGATGCGGGAAAACGATAGATGCAGGAACATACAAAAAGTATTAACATTCCTTAAAATGTGATATCGCTAAAATATATTTATTCACATACATAAATGCATACATACGTCTAGTGTAACTGAAGATAAAATTACAAAGGTGTACTGAAATCCAAGATAATAGTTATAAAAAAATAAATGCACGTAGGTGCACAGGAATTTTGATTCAAATAAAATTATTTAATCTTCGTTTTTTTTTTGGGCGGATTTCTCTCCACAAGTAAGCATTATTTTGTCTGTGTTGCAAATTGCATTCCTTTCGGTATCGGTTATTGTGTCAGAGTATAAAGAAGCGTGAGCCGGGAATCGTTTGTAACTAGACCCATTCCATTGCACTGGATGGGGACCGACATAAGACCACCAGGAAGTTCTGCTTCCGGGTGAAACCCGCACCGGCCAGTGTAGAGTGCAGAATTTAGAAACTTTTCACACCCTAGACCAGTGATCGGCAAACTCATTTGTCAGCAGAGCCAAATGTCAAAAGTACAACAACTGAAATATCTTTTGAGAGCCAAATTTTTTAAACTTAAACTATAGGTAGGTGCATTGTTATTAATTTAATTATTATACTCCAAAGCTGCCCTATGCTAAAAACGTCCTCAATCTGAATAAGGTACGCTCGCTGAAGTCGACCCCTTCCAACTCTTCCATCCACACTCGTCTTATATAGTACTTATTTCATCAATCTCATTTCGTTCATCCTCTGTATGTCTAAACCATCTCAACGTACCTTTCTCAATCCTCGACACTACATCTTCTATCACTCCACAGCGCTCCCTAACATTAACTTAATAAACTATATTAAAAGTTTTTTTAAGTCTTAGTTAAACTATAGGTACGTTGACTAAAACTTGATATCATACTTAATATCGACATTATTTATTGATAAAATTAAATTGTAAAGTATCCATAAAATAAAATCATGACAATGACAGACAAACACTAATATGAACAATGGCTTCGCATCTCCTTGGAAAGTTTGGGTAAGTCAAGTTTGTATGTTGTTTTTTATTTTAGGCAAAGTTCGAGCTTCTCATCAATAAGATGAATTCTCAATTTACTCTTGATAAGGTTCATTCTTGAAAATGATTGTTCGTATGAATATGTAGACCCGAATAAGAAATAACAGCAAACACTATTTATTCTAGGTGTTAAAAATCATATCTTCCTTCTCTAGATCTTTCAAAGCAGACCACTTGTGCTGTGAACTAAGTTCACATTTGTTTATCTCCAATATTTCTATATCAGCACAAAGACGTTCAAATTTCTTCAAAATCAACTCCACATTTCTTTGTTTTTTAAATCCAGTAACTCCATTTCAAAGTTTCTAATGTCAATATTAAAGGGTTTGGTTTGGTCTGGGAGCGCTACGTTATTTTTTGCTACACGAGAGCTAATTTGACCGGGACCTACTGCTTAAAGTCGATTCCGAACGGCTACAAACATCCATGCCGATTGTGGGACTCGAACCCACAGACTCTGGTACCGAAGGCCAGCGCCCTAGCCATTCGGCCATCGCCCGGCTCAAAATTAAAGGGAGAAAAATTTAATTCTGTTACAGTAGCATTAAGAGGTTTTTAACAGAAGCTAACGTCGCTTTGCTGTTTCTGACTTCCTGAAACCTGTCGAGAAAAGCTTCCCTAATATTTAAAAGTGTTGTTTTGAAATAGAAAATGTCACTATCAGAATTATTTTCTTGACGATGTTTCAACAGGCTTGGAAAGTGAATCTAAGTTTCTCTATCAAAATCTTGAGTAAAAAGAGATAATTTGTTTTTGAATGAAATAACTTCTAACATCGAAAAAATTGTGCATCCTTTCCCCTCTGGTTTACGATTTAGCTGATTTAGACGAGATTTAACGTTTCCCATGAAATAAAATTTCTGGATCCACTGATCGTTCGTTAATTCAGGATAGTGAACACCCTTCTCAAGAAGAAATGCTTTAATTTCTGTTTTTAAGAAAGCGAAACGTTTCAAAACGTTTCCTCTTGAAAGCCAACAAACCTTGTTATGCAGCAGAAGATCTGTGTACTCACTTTCCATTTCAACTAAAAATTCTTGAAATTTTCGATGATTAAGAGCTTCAGCTATAATAGAGTTGATAATCTTAATCAGCAATTTCATAACTTTGCAAATTTCTTCTGAAAATGTCTGCGCACAAAGCGCATCTAGATGAATGATGCAATGGTAATGGACTCATTGTAAGTACCTAGTGATTTTTCCCTCAAAATAGCAACAAACCCGTTTCTAACGCCGGTCATACTTTTCGCTTCATCTGTTGAAATTGAGACAATTTTATCGAGTAGAATATGAATTTTGTCAATACACTGAATTGCAGCATTTTCTATATCCTCTCCACATGTTTGACCTTTGAGTGACAATATTTCTAAATGTTCTTCTTTAGAACCTGTAAATGAAATAAATCGTACAAAAAGTGAAACTAGCGCTGTATCATTTATGTCACAAGACCGCGTCAACTGCTATTGATAAAGCTAAAACCAATTTAAGATTTTCGACTTGCTGGTTGATTATATTCGAAGACCATTTTGTCTAGTCTAGTGTTTTCTACCGTGAGACGCTCTCGGAAGTAATACATTGTAAAACACGATGCAAAGATACGACTTGACGATACGAGTTGACATTTAATCTTTCTGGATATGTTTTCTCATTAAGTCGCTTCACAGCACTCGCCTAAAGATAAAGACACATAAACACCAAGTATGTAAAAATAGAAATAAGAAAACCAGTCATCACGAAGTTTCAATCGCACTGTACGTGCGCGCCCGCACGTGGTATTTTGTGGAAGAGCCACACTCAGGGGGCCAAAGAGCCACGGTTTGCCGACCACTGCCCTAGACCAAACAGCAGAGCGCCTCCATCCCAAGGCCAAGAGAAAAGCTAGAGGACAGCAGGAACCGCTCAGGTCGGCTGACCGTGAGCCATAGCTGATAAGAACAGAAATGTTGAATAGTCGGAGAATTTGGAATTAGTTTCTGAAAATAGGATACTTCAAGAGCTAAAGAATTAAGGAACACCAACGACGAACAAATAATGGGAGTGGTACGACTCTGCGAAACCAGGCTAAACAAGAGAGAACAAAAATACGATACCATGCATCTCAAATGTTCTGCTCATTGTTTAATTAGAGAGTCATTCTAGCTCAATCCAGACATTTTTATTTCAGGTTCAGTTTTTATGAAAAAACGATTGATCCGATAAATTAATGTAAAGCTGCGATTTTCTGAACGAATATTGCGGGAAAACGATAGAACGATCCATGCGGTCTATTTTTGCTTGTTTTCTATGGAATTTATTCGGGACTGGATGAAAAAACGATGCATACGGGAAAACGATCGTTCGGGGAACGATCGATCGAGATTCCACTGTATATATACATACATACATATATATATATATATACATATATATATATATATATATATATATATATATATATATATATATATATATATATATATATATATATATATATGTATATATATATATGTATATATATATATATATATATATATATATATATATATATATATATATATATATATGTGTGTGTGTGTGTGTGTGTGTGTGATAATAACAGCCACCATTATATATGAAAAGCGTATTTAAAATTATCCTGTTAATAAATCACGACTCCTTTTTCCAAAATTGCATATATATATATATATATATGCATATATATATATATATATATATATATATATATATATATATATATATATATATATATATATATATATATATATATATAAGCCAATACCACTAACTGAAAGACTGATCACTGTATTTCTGGAACCATAAGGCCTAGGATGCTGAATTTTTGTATGGTGGCTGGTTTTGTGCTCTAGTTGCTCATTAACAAATCTTTTTTACAAATTCGCCAAGGTACAAATTCGCCATATATGTATTTTTACTTAAGGGTTAAAAGAAGCTTTAACCCCCCCTCCCCCGTTCCCAAAGAAAGAAAAAAAAACTCTGGCTGACGAATTTTTCGATCTCTTGAATAATAAGGCCATGGGAGCTGATGTTTTGTGGATTTTCTAACGCCGTAGGTGCTCAATAATTTTTTAATTCAATATTTAAAGGGGTTAAAATAGGGGGCTTGAATTCCCAAAATAGAAATATCTTCATTCTATATTTAATGCAGATCAAAGTTGTTAAAGTACCGGGTGAGCCAGAAGTTCGTTAAAACCTTAAAAATTCATAAAAATGGAAGAAATTGTGATAAAGAAAATCAGTTTGCAAGAAAGGGCTCACAAGGAAGTCTGCATTTTTAAGCAGCCACAAAAAAAAAGTTAGTTAAAAAAGTCACCGGTACAGGGCGAAGACATGCGAGAGATTCAGCAGAATTATGCAAATCAGTCTTGCAATAAATGACAGTGATACACGAGGATTCTCATTCGATTTCGGAATGTTATCATTACACGAGCTAGCGTTGTTGGTCTAGCTGCTAAGAGTCGCGTTAGTCGTGTCGTACAATGTTCTGGAGGTATTGTTGAACAATTGTTATAACAAGAATGATTGAATGGAATGTACTGTTGTCCTGTTCATTGTGTTTTGGTTCGTCAGCGCCTTCTACTGGTACCTTTTATTAACTAATTTTTATTTTGATGCTAAAACAATTCCGAAAACCTTGTGATCCCTTTCTTGCAAACCGCACTTCTTTATCATAATTTCTTCCTTTTTGATAAATTTTTAAAGTTTTTACGAGCTTTTGGCTCACCCTATACATGGTAAGTTGCACTTCCAAGTTATGGCCATTTATTAAATAACCCATATAAAAGCAACACGGCTATGACAGCATACACTGTAAGTTCACTTTTCCACATAGTTCCCAAGAGACTCTAAACATTTCTCCGAACGGACAACCAACTTTTCGATTCCGGATGCATAGAAATCTTCTCCAGCGCTATGCAACCACACAGAGATAGCTGCTTTCACCTCCTCATCATTTCGGAATCGTAGTCCACCGAGATCCTTTTTGAGCTTACAAAAAACATGGAAATCACATGGCTGTATGGTGGATGTTGCCATACCTCCCACTTGAATCGCCGCAGCAGTTCGCACGTTTGGCGGGCCTTGTGCGGCGAGTGGAATTTATGCCTAAAGGAACGATAATCAACTCGGCTTCGTATTGTCAAACATTGAACCGCTTGCGTAAAGCAATTAAAGAGAATCGCCGGGGAAAATTGAGCGACGGTGTGATTTTTTTTGCACGATAACGCAACACCTCACAAGGCCCGCCAAACGTGCGAATTGCTGCAGCGATTCAAGTGTGAGGCATGGCAACAGGCTCCATACAGTCCCGACTTAGCGCCATGTGATTTCCATGTTTTCGGTAAGCTCAAAAAGGATCTCGGTGGACAACGATTCCGAAATGATGAGGAGGTGAAAGCAGCTGTCTCTGTGTGGTTGCATAGCGCTGGAGGAGATTTCTATGTATCCGGAATAGAAAAGTTGGTTGTCCGTTCGGAGAAATGTTTAGAGTCTCTTGGGAACTATGTGGAAAAGTGAACTTACATTGTATGCTGTCATAGCCGTGTTGCTTTTGTATAGGTTATTTAATAAATGACCATAACATGGAAGTGCGACTTACTTTTTGATCTGCCCTCGTATTTGGCAAGTGACAACACTTTACTGCTAAAGTTAATTTAAATTAAATGAGCCATATTACGTAATGGATGGTACTGATGTATTCCTTCGCAAAGCATGGGCGTTTAGCTAGCATTTCATACTTTATTTGCTTTGCACCGTAATGCTCTTTCATTTCTACAGGAAGCTTACATCATGGCCAGTGTCAGTCACCCCAACCTGCTGAAACTCTTCGCTATTTGCATGGCATCACAGCTTATACTTGTGACTCAACTCATGCCATTGGGTTGTCTCTTAGACTACGTTCGGTCTAACAAAGAGAAGATTGGATCAAAATCAATGTTAAGTTGGTGCTCTCAAATTGCAAAGGTAAGTGTCAAAATCCAATCCAACTTTCTATTGCAAAAAATATTGCCGATGGCAAAAATTTGTAGAATATTTTCGTGGTACTGGAGAATCTGTAATTTTCTGCTTATAATCTGCAGATTATGCGTTTAGAAACTTTCAAACGTCTTGGTGTAGATTATATTCCAATGTGTACTATTTGCATCATTACTGTTTCAACGGTGAACTTCATAGTTATGGAAACGAGTTTCTAAAATATTTTTTTCTTTAGTCAATACTGATGTTTATATAAGCGTGAAAAAATGGGTATCTCATTGCAGAAATGTCACAGATGCTTCTTGCTACCCGTCAATTTCAAAACCTGTGATTGGTCTGTAATGCTGATGTTGTAATAAGTGTGAGAAAACGGGTATCTTATTGCAGAAATGTCACCGATGCTTGTTGCCGCATGTCCATTTCACAGCCTGGGATCTAGATAGCATCTGCAGATTTGACCAAGAATTTGTTTGTAGTTTCGAGTAAATAAGGGTTTTAGATTATGCGCCGCGGCGGGTATAGACAGGAAATTACTGTAATTTTATTATGCGTCCTCTTCAACCATGTAAATAGGATTTCCGCGCATACCTTCTGTTTAAATCCTTCTGCTTTTGAAGGGGAAGCCATCCGAAAACCTTTGGCTCATGTGATGTGTCAAATTATAAAATACTAGGTCCTAGGAAATAGTGAATTCCTTTGATTCGATGGCTAAAATCAAGGAGCATTGGATAACCATAACCTCAAAATAACACCAGAGTACTTGGATTTTTAATTACTTAGAAATTATATACAGAGTCAATAATTAATATAATCCAGTGGATTCGACCCCGTTGTGGGCAATGATATATTTTAGCAGAAAAGAGTTCATCGCATATTCAAATGCTAAATCGGCCAGTTGCATTTATTTCGATAAAAATTACATACACGAAGAGTTACGGAGTTGCTATTTTATGTATGATATTAAATTTTTTTATAATATTTTCATAGTAATCAAAAATATTAATTCCTTGCTATAAAAAAAATAAATTCCTAGAAGATTTATTGTTTAAAACTACAAGTTTTATTGAGTTGTAAAGTATAGCATTTTACTACCTACTTGAGATAATTAATTATCGTATTAAGACATAGTTTACATCAGACCATTCAATACCATTGTGTACATAAAAATGGCACTAATTTTTATTTTTATTGTGACAAATTCTTTTTTTTCCCATCATAGGCCTGTTCTTAATCCTCTCTCTTCATTTGTATGCATGTGATTACTAGATTATTTTGAAAGTATTTTTTTCTATTTCTAAGGGAATGGCTTTTTTGGAAGAGAGGCGTATGGTTCATAGGGATTTGGCTTTACGAAATATTTTATGTAAGTTAATCTCTCAATTTATACAAAAACAAAGACACACACACTCATACATATAAATAAATAAATATATAAATATATATATATATATATATATATATATATATATATATATATATATATATATATTATGGTAAAAAAAACATCGACCGTCTAGGATGGCAAGGGGGTGGTTAACAATTCTATTAATTGACTCTGACTCTTCTCTCAGTCCACTTTCTTTTAGACAACTAACAACATTTATTACGACACCGACGAACATATACATATAAAATTTATAATAGACAATGAATTAAACCCATGGCACGTCTGCCAGAGCACTTTTGCTCAACACTGTGTCTATCGACTCTCTCTCACTCGCTGTCGGGGCCCGTCTGCTCACGGTGGTGTCTCCGCACTTCCTCTCGCTTGCTCGTTCTCGTTTGGCGACAACAATCGGCCATGCTGACCTTGTTGCGTCCTCGTAACAATTGTACAGTCTAGTTTATACTGAAAAGCAAACAAAAGAAAACATTAATATTTACAAAATGCACATTACAAGTTATAAACACGAAAGTCCTTGGTATAACAGTTCGTTATTTTTGGATCAATTCTACATCATTTCTTCTTTCTCTTCCGTCGACTTTCAATTTCAACAGTACTTATGTCGTCGGCGTCATCATCACTCGCTTCATACTCGTCATCATCTTCTCAGCTTGGCATTTCCACGATTTCAATTGACTTACATGTGCCGTTGTACAAAATAATTGTCCCTTTTATTTTTCTTCCAACTCTGTTACTCGATTTGTATCACTTGATAGTACCTCTGTAATAATCAAGGGACCTCGATACTTTGGCTGTGTTTTAGTTGGCTCTCCAGTTCATTTGGGCACTCTCCACATAACCACTATCTCCCCTGTTTCGAACTTCAATGAATTACTCTTCTTTTTTTCATAATTGGCTTTAAGGTTTACTAGCTTGTCTTCGATTATTTTTCTAACTTTAGTGATGTGGTTGGATCTTCCCATTCATCAAAGTTTTCGTCTTTAAGCATTCTCATTAATCCGTCATTGAATTTTGGTGAATAACCATGAAGTAATTCGAATGGAGTTTTGTCCGTAGTCTTATTTACCATATTGTTTAAATTTCTTTCACACTCTTTGATTTTCTTGTCCCAATCTCGGTGATTTGGATTCTCCATGCTCGTTTTAATCGTCGACTAAATGGTTCGATTTGCTCTTTCTACCCTTCCATTTCGTTCTGGATGTTATGTTGAGTTTCAGGTGTGCATAATTCCATTAATTCTGCAGTACTCTTCGAATTCTTGTGACGTGAAACATGTTCCTCTATCGCTGATAATTCCCTCCGGGAATCCGAAGTAATCAACAAAATTCTCCATCGCAATCAACACATTCTTGGTTGATGTACTCTTCATTGGATACAAACGCACAAATCTTGTGAAACTGTCAATGATTACAAACAGTTCTATATATTTCCTTTCGAACTTTTAACAAATGGTCCGAGATGATCGATATGGACTATTGCAAAAGGTCTTCTTCCTGGTCGAATTGGGTGTAATTGTCCTTGTTTCTTGTCACTGGGGTCTTTATTAAGTAAACACTCGAAACACATCGAAACGTGTAGTCTCACATAACGTTTCATCCCTTTAAACCAGTATAATTCTTTAATTTTAGTAACAGTTCTGTTACTAAAATGTCCCATACTAAATGTACTGCAAATATCCCATAAGATCATGAAATTTTATTACTATACCTTTCCTCATCGTTTTAGGTATTACATACAACAATGTTTCTTTTTTCTTACTCTCTACTTTGCGATACAATCGATTTCGCTGTAAGATGTAACTTTCAGTTATCTGTTTCTCCGCACTCGTTCTTTCACTAGCATTCTTCTTCAAAATGTCAATCAATTTCCGTAACTCTGGATTGGAGTGTTGAATCATAAGAATCTGTTCATTTATCGTCAATGTTAAACACACTTCCAAGTTATTCTCAATAACTGAATCTAAAGTTTCTTCTGCTCGGTCAACTGGTGATCGACTCAATGCGTCTATGTGACTCATCTTCTCTCCTGCCTTGTGTTTTATCTGAAAATCATATTCTTGTATGAGATTACTCCATCTCGCTATCTGAGGATTGGAAATTTTCTTGGCATTTAAATGCACTAAAGCTTGGCAATCTGTGATTATCGTAAATTTAATTCCTATCAAAAATTGTCTAAGTCTTGTCAGCGTCCAAACTACAACCATTAGTTCTAATTTGCTTGAATGATAGTTCTTTTCTATTTCTATCGTTCCTTTGCTGACACAATACACTAAATGCATTTATTTTCCCTGCCTTTCTGTAATAACATTCCCGCTAACCCTCTACTGCTTGCATCTATGTGGACTTCAGTTTCTTCATCTGGATCATACAATGCTAATACCGGTTGATTGGTCAAATGGCTTTTTAGGATATCAAACGCTTCTTGAAGAGCTTCCGTCCACTGGAATATCTGATTCTTTCTAGTCAATCTTGTTAAAGGTACTGCTTTCTCGGCATATTTTGGTACAAAGCGTCGAAAAAAACTCGTTAGTCCTAAAAACTGTCTCACTTCACGTTCATTGGCTAGTTTAGGAAAATTCGATACAGCTCTTACTTTTCTTGGTCCAGGTTGTATACCATTCGATTTTATCAAAAACCCTAAATATTCGACTTCGGTTTTGCCGAATTCGCATTTCGTCAATTTCAACGTCAAATTAGCCCTACGTAAGCAAAACTTTTCTGAGTTTGTCGATCATTTCAGTCCACGATCTTGCTGGTATAAGTATATCGTCTAAGTAGCACAAAACTTCTTTCTTTAGTAAAGGACCTAAAACTTTATTCATCAATCTCTGAAATTCAGATGGAGCATTAACTAAACCGAAAGTCATTCGTTTAAACTGACCAGTATCGTCGTGTGTTATAAAAACGGTTTTCAATTTTGCATGTTCAGTTAATGGGATTTGTAAGTACCCATGCGCTAAATCTAGCGTAGTGAATAATTTGCATGCACTGAGACATTCTAAAAGGTTATCTATTCTAGGAAGTGGAAATTTATCTTTAACAGTTCGCGAATTTAATTTTCTATAATCTATCACTAATCGAAGTTCTCCTGCCTTTTTCTTCACGAGTAAAACTGGACTAGCATATGGAGATCTCGTTTCAGTAACAATTCAGCACTTTTCCACTCATCCACTATCGTCCTTATTGCGGTACGTTCTTCAGCATTGGTTTTGTATGGTTTCATGCACACTGGTTTAGCTTCTTGAACTTCTACGATGTTCATTTCCTTTAATTTGGGGCAACCTAACTCCTTTATATTCAGTGCAAAACAGTCTCGATACTCATTAATTAAATTCAAAATTTCGTGACTTTGACCTGGACTAACATTACTATCGATTTTAATGCCCTCTAAACTGATTGATTTCTTAAGTTCTGAAACTTCGTGTACCATGTAAGGCTTCTCTAGTTCTAAATTATCAAGGTTTTCATTTTCCTGATATAATACTATTTCTTCGACTATTTCCGCTCTACCGATACACTGATTCTTCCTTAAACAATGTTTCCCATTTTTAGAATTGGTGATTGGCACTGTCATTTCTCCATTCCTTGTTTCTAGCAATGTCCCACACCCATCAGTTTAACTTTCGATCATCATTAACCCGTTATCAAAATCATCTGTTTTCGTTTTTACGTAATTTACCGAATTACCTTCTTTAGCTATTTCACTAGTAGCTTTTAATTTAAACTTTCTTTGAATCTCCACATCACTGAGTATCTCGTAGGGATTTTCGCTTGCGTATCGAATATGCAATTCATTTCTTATTTTAGCAAACATGATATGTGGCAAGTCAGTCCACGTTCTACCTACAATTAAATCAGTTGGAAATGTACAATCTTTTACTATAAGTAATGTAATATCGTTTCCGATACCACCATCTATTTCCAGGCTAACAATCGTTTTCCCTATCGTTATCGTTGCAGGCTGGTCATGATTACCAAAACCATACAATTCGCTTTCAACTGGTTCCGTCTTTAATCCGAGTCTTTCAGAAACGGATTGTTTCATCAGACAACACGAACTTCCTGTATCAAATAAGGCATTGGCTTCTACATGGTTGTTAATATTCACTTTTTTCATATATAATTTATCTTCAATTAAATTCCGACTATTAACATTTAAATTCGTATCAGATTCTTTAGTTTTGGGTTTCACGATGCATTTCTTTTCAACGTGTTCTTCTGACCAACATTTACGACAGATTATTTTTGCTTTATCGCAATGTTTAGACAAATGGCCCAAAATACCACAGTTGAAGTACTTTAATTGATTACTTCTATTCCACCAAACATTCGCTTTTTTATGTGGCTGGAAAGGAGTGCTGTACCCTGATGCGCTATCATTATTTTTCTTATTTGTATTAAGGGCTCTGAAATCTTAATTTTGCTTGAGTCTGTCATTTGTGTTGACGATTCTCTGCTCTACTACGCGAGTGTTATGTCTACAGTCCGTTAGCGGCGCCGTACAAGGTCGGGGGGAATGAATTTTCGATTCCTCGCAGCGTACTAGTAAATGAACTTGTCCTCGGCATTGCACTTTGGTTTTCAAAAGTAGTAAGAATTCATTTACATCCCAGTTGCTTGAATGCAACCTCTTTTTAGTAATTTCCAGGGCAATATCGTTAGGGATATATTTTATTAATAATGGACGCAACACATTTGAGTATGTCTCTGGTTTTACACCCAAGGATATTAAACTTTGCACCCGGACATTACACTCATAATAAAGTTTACGAAGTGAAATTATATCGCTCGATTTTTTGACTGGATGTTAATTCATCAGAGCGTCCATGTATAAGGTGATTACCAGGTCCGGTCTGCCAAATTGCTCTTTTAGTAATTTTAAAGCCGTGTCATAATTTTCTTCCGATAACTCTAAGCCTTCTATTGACGTCGCTGCACTACCACCCAACAAACTCTTTAAATAACTGAACTTATCTAATTTAGACAAGGTATTGTTGTTGTTTACTGATGTATTGAAAGTATTCCAAAAATTTTGCCATTCGGTTAAATTTCCATAGTACTTATTGATAGTTAATTTAGGGAGTTTTATTTGTAAATTTTGGGGAGTAGTAACATTAGATGTGGTTACAGAAATAACATTTTCGTTTCGTTCCAAATATTTTTCAACTTTAAATTTGCCCTTACATATTTCTCTTGGTAGTCCAATACAGTTTCCATTTCAGATTTGGTTTCATCTAAATCAGGAATTAATGCAACAATATCAGAATTTAACTCGTTCAAAACATTTTCTTTCTCATACAACTGCTTTTCATATTCTTGGATATCATCGTAACAACTTTCCGGGTCTCATATTTTATGTTCTAAATCATTTAACAATTTTGTAATAGCAGTTCAAACAACACCCCGTTTATGTTTGAATTTCACCAAAGACATTTTAATAATAAGGTAATAGTCTCTCACCTTTATTTATGTGCTGAATCGTCGTAGCAGGATGAAAACAAATGGTCGCTTTGATCAAATCCCACTTCTAATGTATTATGGTAAAAAAAAACATCGACCGTCTAGGATGGCAAGGGGGTGGTTAACAATTCTATTAATTGACTCTGACTCTTCTCAATAAGTCCACTTTCTTTTAGACAACTAACAACATTTATTACTACACCGACAAACATATGCATACAACATTTATAATAGACAATGAATTAAACCTATGGCACGTCTGCCAGATCACGTCTGCTCAACACTGCGTCTATCGACTCAATCTCACTCGCTGTCGGGGCCCGTCCGCCCACGGTGGTGTCTCTACACTTCCTCTCGCTCGCTCCTTCTCGTTTGGCGCCAACAATATACACTCATGGACAAAAAAATTAGCTCACCAAGAAGGAATAGTCAAAATGAAACGAAATTTTACATACGTAATGACTACTTTGATATAAGTAAATGATAAGAAAATCTAAGAAAAAGGGTAATTTATTTCAGAGAAAAAGGCAAAAGAACGGAGGAGTTAATACTCCGTTGGACCCCCTCTAGCGCGAATGCATGATGCGATAGATCGGGCATTGAGTCATACAAGTTCTGTATGATGTCTTGAGACATTTCGTTCCATATTTGCTGTCACCTTGCCTCTAGTTCGTTCAAACTCGTGGGATGCCCAACTCGTCGTCCCAAATGATCCCAGATAAGCTCGATTGGAGACAAATCTGGGGATTGGGCAG
Source organism: Dolomedes plantarius (assembly GCA_907164885.2). Classification (NCBI taxonomy): domain Eukaryota; kingdom Metazoa; phylum Arthropoda; class Arachnida; order Araneae; family Dolomedidae; genus Dolomedes; species Dolomedes plantarius. The sequence continues at coordinate 161,214,180 of OU015496.1, read as the reverse complement.
GCCAAGGAAGGGTAGTAACAGTGCGGAGACAGTCTTGTGACACCCTTGCCGTATAAGGCCGAGCATTGTCTTGTTGAAAAATGGCTCCTGGGAGCCGTTGCATGAGTGGCAACACATGTGGTTGCAGGATTTCATGAACATACCGCTGGGCTGTCATGGTGCCACGGAACAATACTAGGGGTGACCGTGTATTGTAGGCAATGGCACTCCATACCATCACACCAGCTGTGGGAGCGATGTGTCGCTGTACAGCAAAGACAGGATTGAAGTGTTCACCACGGGCTCTCCACACACGAACACGATTGTCATCACTGCCGAGATTGAATCTGGATTCGTCGCTAAAGACGACCTGGTTCCATTCCGCTGCAGTCCAGTTTCCTCGTGCGCGGCAAAACTCCAAACGGAGGCGTCGATGGGTGGGCGTCAAGGGCAGCACACGTAATGGGCGCCGCGATACAAACTGTCCTTCAGCCAGGCGCCTTCGTATGGTTCGAGAAGACACAGAGGCCCCTAGTGAAGGTGCTACCTGTGCCTGGATGGCGGCCGATGACGCAGTTGGCTGTACGCGTGCATTTCTTACGATGTGGCGGTCTTCTCGACGACTGGTCTGTCGAGTTCGTCCTGAGCCTGGTCTTCGTGTACATGACATCTGTCGGGTCCACTGGTCCCAACACCTCCTCACAACACAATCAGAGCGGCCTAATTGACGAGCTACTCGCCTAGCTGACCACCCAGCTTCCCTCATCCCGACGATTCTCCCCCTCTCAAACTGCGACAACTGCTTATATTGTTTTCGAACACTGCGTAATGGCATGTCTATCTCAGCTCTTCCTTTGTAAATGATTCAGCACACTCAAACAAGCTTTGGTTATCTGTGTTATACTCCACAGAGTACGATGTTCAACACCCTCTACCGGCTATACGTAATGCGCAATCACGCTGCATTTCTAATCATTTGCATATCTCCCCGACATGTACTTTAATTGCAAGTTTCGTTACGATCCCGCAATTATTTCTTGGTGCGCAAATTTTTTTGTCCATGAGTGTATATATATATATATATCACATGTGTTATAATCATTATGTCTGTAGAGTTGAAATTTTATACTAATTTCTTACTACTATTTAGTAAAAACTCCCAGATGCATCAAGATAACCGATTTTGGTTTGGCCAAGTTCTTAGGAGTAAATGAAGATGAGTATATAGCTGAAGATGGAAAGGTATACTAAAAATAAATTAAAATTATTGATGATTTTAAAATACACATATGTTCTATATGATTGATATTTATTTTGTAGATGCCAATAAAGTGGCTAGCTTTGGAATGCTTTCAACGTAGAATTTTTACCCATAAAACAGATGTGTGGGCTTTCGGCAAGTTTTTTGTTTCTTTTAAAACATATCAATAGATTAATGTTATATATATATATATCTATATATCTATATATATATATATATATATATATATATATATATATATATATATATATATATATATATATATATATATATATATATATATATATATATATATATATATATATATATATATATATATACCAGGTGGCCAGAATTAAAACACCCCTACTCCGACCACTCTATATACTGAAATACTCAGTGTATAAGCTTCAAATTTTGTGTACATACTATTCAACACAAGGGGAAACGGATTACGAGAAAAATAATTTTGTTCCAGAAATCACCGATAGATGGTGCTGAAAATCTGTGCTTATGCTGTAAAACACATTTGAACGTACCAAATAGTAATGTGACAAAGACCTTATCGACGTAGGGAATGCTGTTCAATATGGTTCCCTTCTTGAAGGATGTTTTTTATTTTAGTCTAATGCGGAGGCACTTGTTAGATATTCACCTTTTGTTATTCACCGCTATTTTACTGGCTACTTTATTATGGGAGCACCATATATGTGAGCCAGCATTAATCCCTATGAGGGGAACAACACGGAAACCACAAACCTTATTCGGAATTTGAACCCAAGCCCTCTGTTTGGCAGCTTAGAACGCTAACCACTAAAACCATGTGGACAGCTTCTTCAAGTTTTAAAACGTGTAGTCTGTGGACAGCTTGTTCAACTGCGGATCGCAACTGGTCGACTGAAATGCTCTTACACGCCGAGTGATACTTTCTTTCAAGTCTGCCAAGATTACCAGACGTCCTCGATAAACAAGAATTTTTAAGTGTCCCCGCATCCAAAAAATCACACGGATTAAGATCCGGAGAACGAGATAGCCATGTTGTCGGAAACTCACGACCGATCATTCTGTCATTAGTGAATCGTTGCCGAAGAAACCGCTGTACACAGAGTCCAAAGCGTGGAGGCACTCCATCTGGCATAAAAGCAATTGAGTCAAGACATTGCCGCTGTTACAAAAGGGGTACAACAAAAGTTTCGAGCACCCTTGTGTACCTGTTGGCAGTCACAGTGCATGTTACGGGGCCATTGCGAGTAGCCCCTTCGAATAAAAAAAGGTCCAAGAATGAATGTGGCTGTGAATCCACACCAGGCTGTAACTTCCGGTGAGTAGAGTAGAATCTTTTGGAAGGTACGGAGATTTTCCGTGTCCCAAATGCGACAGTTATGGCTGTTCACTGTTCCACTGAGGTGGAAATGGGACTCGTCGCTCCACAGAATCTGATATGGCCACGATGCATCCACTTTAACTCTAGCAAGAAATGTCGATGCAAAGGTCACTCTCTCCTCCCTCTAGAGGGCCAGATACTGTTGATTATGACTTATTTTGTACGGGAAACAGTGCATCATTTTAGTCAGTAGATTCCACACTGTGATATTGGGAACACCCAAGTGTCGTGATACTGCACTTGCACTAATAGAACCTACAACATTATCCATTAACTTTTCGACAATAGCGGTGGCAAATCTTCAACAACATCTGAAATAACCAGTTTGCGTCCTCGACCCGGCTGAGCTCCAAGATGTCCATTTTTCTCGAATCGAGCGATCATTCTCCTGAGACCTTATGGAAGAAATGGTCCTTTGCTAAAATTTTTAAGTCGGCTTCTTAACTCTCAAAGTGCATTATAAAAGAGCTTTACAAGCAAAGAGCTTTCTGGCAGCGTGACAGCCATCACTGATAAGAATGACATTCTCCAGTTTTTATCCTCTTTTATACCTAGAATTTCTGTGCTTAATTATGCAAATTTCTGTGCTTAAGTGCAAAATTGCATTTACAATTGCAATTTAAGCTTCTTTACTTTTTATTATTTTCTATTTTTCCATAAGGTTAATAGAAATTAAAAAGGAATAATTTCATTTCGCATGATTTAGGGGTGTTTTAATTCTGGCCATCGTATCTATCTATCTATCTATCTATCTATATATATATATATATATATATAAATATAACTTATTTATTTATATATCATTACTTTTATAAATTAATGCTTACTATAACTATTTGATTTGATCCAGAACCTGTTTGTTCGAGTCACCTTTTAAAATTGATATTTGTAACTATTTGGAATAGACTTTAAACTATAGGCCCCGGTGCAATTAAACCTGTGTGTCTCAAAGGTTGAACGTAGCTTTCAGAATCAACCAACCATCTCATTATAATTGTTTGAAAGTTAATGTTTATTATGACTGTTTATAATCTACGAATATATGATTTTGTTCAAAGAAAGTGAAAAATTCCTCCTCGTTTAGCGTAAATATAAATTGTCAGTTTCATTTTCTGTAATTCCAGGTGTTACTGTATGGGAATTGCTTAGCTATGGCGAAAGACCCTACGAAAATATCCCTGCGAGAAAAATTCCATACTTGCTAGAGAAGGGCGATAGGCTACCACAACCCGCTATCTGTACTATGGAAGTGTACATGCTCATAATTAAATGTAAGTATAACTAAGAGTATAAGAAAGAGTATCAGAAAGAGATACTCCGGGTACCGTAACTGACAAATGAAATATTTTTATACCCTTTATTCTGATCATAGGCTTAAATTTGCAAACATGTATTAGGATGTAACATAATACGAATTTTACTTAAATGCTGCGCACTATCATTAAAATTCAAATAGTTCAAATGTTTGCAGGAAACAGCTGTCTTTATTTTCCATGTTCTTCAAAACAACTTCAGATAGTACATTTTTTTAAATTGCAGAAAAAGGTTCATTTAACCTTTTCCTTGCGTGGTGGGATAGCATGTATCCAAAGAATACGGCCCAACACTGAATATATATACATATGTATGTATGGAATCTCGATCTATCGTTTTGCAGGGCACTAGCTGAACTGAACGATAAATGCGGGAAAACGATAGATGCGGAAACATAACAAAGCAATGTGATCGTCGGGACTGGGTGAAATAAACGACACATACGGGAAAACGATAGATGCGGAAACATAACAAAGCAATGTGATCGTCGGGACTGGGTGAAATAAACGACACATACGGGAAAACGATGATTCGGAGAACGATCGATTGAGATTCCACTGTATATATATATGTGTGTGTGTGTATATATATATATATATATATATATATATATATATATATATATATGTGTGTGTGTATATACATATATATATATATATATATGTATATACATATATATATATATATATATATATATATATATATATATATATATATATATATATATATATATATATATATAAGCTATATGTTAACAATTAGCCCCCGTTAGCTAAAAGTTAACAATTAAATTTACACTTTGGTAAATTTAAATTGTGTACAAATTTTAACACAAGAATCACACTAAAAAGTTAGATTGTTAGTTAGCAGTAATTAGACATGTCTTAACAATAAATGCTACTAATAATTAATGATCTCGGGTTAAGTCTTAAAGTTTTAAGTATGATTATATAAAAGCTGTGGGGAAGATTTTTTTAACGAAATGATCTTACATTGACCTGTGATTAGAACTCAGATTAGGAATCAGATTAACTGTAGAATTGCATTCTTTTGAAATTCTTGGTCTGCTAACCTTTAGAAACACCTTTTCTGATCATCAATGATTTTATTTCCAAAAAGCAGTAACTTTCGTTTCTTTTAATTAAGTAAAATATGTATATATATATATTTCTGGTAGTCTCCTCTAACGAAACTACCGCAGGTTATTAACGTAGGATTACTTATCGTTTGATTTCCTTTATTTATTTTATTTATTATTATTTTCTTTTAATACGCATTTTGATACTTTTCTGTTTAACTGTTTACTGCTACTGGGTTTGGTGCGCTTCCAAAATTATAACTCGAGACGTAGGACAATTTTTTTCTCTCCGAAGAATCGTTATTGAGGAACGTAATCCTACACTAAAAGCTCCAATTCAGCAAAAAGTCCTGGCTACTTTTAATGAATATATGGTTTATTGATATGGATTGTTAATTTTTTCTTCCAATTGTTATCAGGTTGGATTATTGGTGCAGAATCACGACCAACATTCAAAGTTCTTGAAGACCAGTTCTCGGAGATGGCTCGAGATCCCAATCGTTATCTACTCATCGAAGATGACAAACTCAAGCAGCTGCCAGCCTATTCACCTTTTGACGTCATAGCTTATATCCGAAACATTGCGATGTCCGTCGACGCTCCAGGTGTTATTATGGATACAAATCAATATCTTCATCTTAGTGTCAATAAAAATCACGAAGCAGAGGATAACAGCAAGGTAATGAGGCTTTTTTTCCTCCTTCTAAATAGTGCCTGCTCTTATTCGTTTTCAGTAGCTGTAAATTTGTTATAAATTTTGATGGGGCTGGCAGTTTTCTACAAAAATTATATATATATATATATATATATATATATATATATATATATATATATATATATATATATGCATTAGGTCTTTGACTTACGCGGTAAATTCGTTTCAGAACATTCCGGGTATGTAGAAAGCGCGTAAATCGAAATATACCAGGCAATGCTTTTGTTTGTATCAGCATAAGACTTATCGGTATGAATTTGCGTCGGAGATCTTCAATACAAATTATTGATAATTTCTCCGTCTTTTCTATTAACTTTTTCCTTACGGTGTGGGATAGCATGTATACCAGGAATACGGACACAAGAATATATATATATATATATATATATATATATATATATATATATATATATATATATATATATATATACATTTATTTATTTATTTATGTATATGTGTGTATATATAAAGGCTAAAATCATGGTTTCGTAGTAAGGGAAAAAACTATGAGTGTTTCTTTGTAATCCTGACATCATCCTCAAACTTACGACAAAACTAAATTTTAAGTGCCAAGACACATGTAGCTAACATATATTTTGTAAAATTTTTGCTTAAATTATGTGCAATCGTACTTGGGTATTTAAGTTTTGATATATATATATATATATATATATATATATATATATATATATATATATATATATATATATATATATATATATATATATATATATGTGTGTGTGTGTGCGTGTGTTTGTTTGTTTTCGTTGACAAAAGCCGGGACACACACAAAATTACGCCATCCGTCTATGAGCCTCCCAATATTTATGATCTAAATGTTCTACCGCCTTGTGTTGAAGGGTCTCACACAAACTACACAGAGGAGAGTCGTCATAAAAAGAAAAAGGGGAGCACAAAGATTATCCTAGCCCCTGAAAAGGCGAAAACTAGCGACGACAACACGATCAGGAAAATCTAGGATGCTGGATTTCTTTTGGAGAGAACACGTTCCGAACTTTTGTCTTTAGCTATATTAATCACGCATGTTTTTCGGTTGCGCTTAAAGAGGTTCTCTGTCGTACATCTCAAAATGTGTAAAGATAAAGGCCTGTAAGGTTTTGGAATAATTTTTGTGACTTCAGTTGCCGAAAAGCCGTTACGCTGGACACCGTACACTCCAAAGTCAGAAATTCCAAGTCAGTTGTTATTGTAATTATAACAATTAGCATATAGAGGAAATTTAGAGTCAGTAAAAATGATTGCTTTTCTAGAACTTCCATACTCAGGGCACAAATTTTTGCACAATTGTTTTTGTCAATACCAACGGCAACGTCATAAAAAATTTTATATTATTTGAAATCAAGCGGATTGACATTGTAGTATGAAATATGGGAGAGATGAAATCTATCTTTACCCTTTCTTTGAAGAAATCTGAAAAACTCCCAAAATTGAGTAAATTGACTCAAGAAGCATATATAAGTTCACATCTCTGCTGTTGAACAAATTAGCGTCGAATAACAGAGAAGAAGTTTAACCTCTTCTATGGTTGATATAAAGTTTACGAAATATATTAAAGAAACGAAAATATTAAAGTAATAATGCATTATTTTTTTCATATTATTGAAGGACCGAGATATTTGAACATGGGGTCCCAAATATTTAATAATGAAAAACCATTTCCCTTATAGTTTTATAATTAAAAGGAAATAATCATAAAATTATATCTATGTAATTACTTGACATTGTGTATACTTTTATGCATATTTTATTAACAATATTCCACAGTGTTCCGAGCCAGTCCTACCTTTACAGGACTATCCTTCTAACTGGTGTAATGAGGATGTACATTCGGATGAGCCCCCTGCACCAAGATGTTTTTCAGGTCCACTCAATGTTATCGGGACACGTAAGTACCCAGGAGTGCTTTTAGATCAATTCTGGCAATACTCCGTTGTCATTCCTTGAGATAAATTGACTGGTTTTTATTTTATTTTTCAATCGTATGATCAAATTTTTAGTGGACAGGAAAAAAATCCAGTTTTTTCGAAAAAATCCAGAAAAGAGATTTTTTAAGAATTTTGAAAAATCCAGTTTTTCAAAATTCTTAAAAAACTGGAAAAAATTGTTTTGAAAAAATCCACTTTACAATTTTTTGAAAAACAAAAATGAAAAAATTGAAAAAATTCAGTTAAAAATTCAGATTTCCCTTTTTAAAAAGAATTTTCAAGAATTCTTGTTTTGTTTTTTAAATTCCCATCTTTCCCAGATAACTGGGTCAGAAAATAAATGCTAGTTGCACGGGTCATGTGACAGGAGCTAATGAAGCTTATTTAAGCTCGTACACGCTTTGAAGAGTGGTGTTTTGCGTGACTCTGTGGACCTAGTAAGAGTGCTGTAACCCCACTGCTAAAATGTCAATAAAATAATTCTGGCTACGACTGCAATGATATGACCGTGTCCTGAAACACCCCATCCACGACATGTTACATGCATTACATTGATTTTTTAAACAGTGTGTCAAAATTTGCTTATTTGCTTATTCCTTTTTCTATTTTTTGTGAACATTTTCCAAATTCTTCAAAAAAAAAAAAATTGCTGCTACCAAAAAATTGTGCTTGGGTTCGAGTAACATTATCTATAAAAAGAGCGTCGCGATCGAAAATAATTTCTACACCTCTGCTCTAGAGTTTCGTCATTTAGTTTTTGGCGTATTGCAAAAGTTATTTCTGACAAAATTACTAACTTTTTAACTGCAAATTTTGTGCATTTGATTACACATTTACAAAGCCCTTAAAAGTGCTTACTTTTTTGTTGGTTTGTAAAAGTGTTTATCCTTTTCAGTTGATAAAATGTTTTTATTTTGTTTTTCTCAATTGAAAATGCGGTTTTGTTGCACTGGGTTTAAAAAGAACAGATATGGAATATGCAATAAATAGGCTATTTACGGGGCAGGAATTAGGGGAGGGGGGAAATCTAAAAATATCATGAATTTTAAAACTAATTGTTTCAGAAAATGTCCAATAATTTTCCGCTGTAAGAAATATTAATATTTCTAATTTTTTTCAGTTTTCTATCTTTTCACATCTTGCGTGACAATATGGAATATTTCATCCATTATGATCATTATACGAATGAAAAAATAACAATAACTGTATTCTAAAATATTGTAAAAAGAAAGTCGAAGTTTTCAATTTACTTTTAAATTCATCATAAACTTATTAAGAAATTATTTAATGGCCACTATAAAAAATATTAGATTATTCAAGTGACCTGGTTTTCAGCATTGGTATCAGTCAGAACCTGTATAAGTGAATGAAAATTATTGGTTATCTATAAAAGAATTTTTAATTTTTACTGGAAATAATCATATTATAACTTTAAAAAATATATATCATTTTTGGGCGTTTTCTCAATTCTAGTGCCAAGTTCTTATCTTTTTATCTATACATATTTACAACAATCCTGCAAAATACTTTGAGGTTACAAGACTTTATTTAAGGGGGCACACCCCCTTTAAAACTTCAAAAAATCAATTTTTTTGTTTTTGCTGTATTCTGATTTTTGGGACATTTCTGAACAATATGAAAAAAAAATCGCATAAGAAAATTCGCATTATTTCTCGAGTTATGAGAGTTTAAGTAAAGCTCACTCTGATGCCATGGCCATGTATATTTCAATTTTAACTTCAGTTTTCTCAAATATGTAAATTTATGGATTACGCACACTGTTACTCCCAAACTATGTGTGTTAAACACAAATTTTTACACTTGAAAATGTTTTTAAAATTTGCTAAATTAAAATTTTTTTTTTATTTTATGTAAATTTTTCAATTTAAACTATATTTTTGTATATATTTTTTTGGTTTTACATTAAACTTGAGTAGATTATTAATTTAATTTGATAAAAAAATAGTTTCTGCATGCATATTTCTTAATTTTATGATTCGCGAAGCACCAAATGATTTTTTTCGCTTTTTAGTAATGTGTACATTTAAAAATAAAATCTAAAAATTATTTATGGATTTACAAGTTCTATTTTTGCATAAAATATAACTGTAGAATTGCAATTTTGATATAAAGCAAAAAAATTATATATATATATATATGTATATTAATATTATTGGAGTTTTAGTAGCTCGAATTTGATCATGTTTACGGTCATTTCAGAGTAGTCAAAAATAGTGTGCCCCCTCAAATGTATTTTAATTTATCATAATACACTCATGGACAAAAAAAATTAGCGCACCAAGAAATAATTGCGGGATCGTAACGAAACTTGCAATGAAGCTACATGTCAGGGAGATATGAAAATGATTAGAAATGCAGCGTGATTGCGCATTACGTATAGCCGGTAGAGGGCGTTGAACATCGTACTCTGTGGAGTATAAAACAGGTAACCAAAGCTTGTTTGAGTGTGCTGAATCATTTACAAAGGAAGAGCTGAGATAGACATGCCATTACGCCGTGTCCGAAGACAATATAAGCAGTTGTCGCAGTTTGAGAGGGGGAGAATCGTCGGGATGATGGAGGCTGGGTGGTCAGCTAGGTGAGTAGCTCGTCAATTAGGCCGCTTTGATTGTGTTGTGAGGAGCTGTTGGGACCAGTGGACCCGAGAGATGTCATGTACACGAAGACCAGGCTCAGGACGCCCTCGACAGACCAGTCGTCGAGAAGACCGCCACATCGTAAGAAATGCACGCGTACAGCCAACTGCTTCATCGGCCGCCATCCAGGAAAGGTAGCACCTTCACTAGGGGCCTCTGTGTCTTCTCGAACCATACGAAGGCGCCTGGCTGAAGGACAGTTTGTATCGCGGCGCCCATTACGTGTGCTGCCCTTGACGCCCACCCATCGACGCCTACGATTGGAGTTTTGCTGCGCACGAGGAAACTGGACTGCAGCGGAATGGAACCAGGTCGTCTTTAGCGACGAATCCAGATTCAATCTCGGCAGTGATGACAATCGTGTTCGTGTGTGGAGAGCCCGTGGTGAACGCTTCAATCCTGCCTTTGCTGTACAGTGAAACATCGCTCCCACAGCTGGTGTGATGGTATGGGGTGTCATTGCCTACAATGCACGGTCACCCCTAGTATTGTTACGTGGCACCATGACAGCCCAGCGGTATGTTCATGAAATCCTGCAACCACATGTGTTGCCACTCATGCAACGGCTCCCAGGAGCCATTTTTCAACAAGACAATGCTCGGCCTCATACGGCAGGGGTGTCACAAGACTGTCTCCGCACTGTTACTACCCTTCCTTGGCCTGCCCGATCCCCAGATTTGTCTCCAATCGAGCATATCTGGGATCATTTGGGACGACGAGATGGGCATCCCACGAATTTGAACGAAATAGTGGCAAGGTTACAGCAAATATGGAACGAAATGTCTCAAGACATCATACAGAACTTGTATGACTCAATGCCCGATCGTATCGCATCATGCATTCGAGCTAGAGGGGGTCCAACAGAGTATTAACTCCTCCGTTCTTTTGCCTTTTTTTCTGAAATAAATTATCCTTTTTTCTTTGATTTTCTTATCATTTACTTATATCAAAGTAGTCATTATGCATGTAAAATTTCGTTTCATTTTGACCACTCCTTCTTGGTGTGCTAATTTTTTTGTCCATGAGTGTGTTTGGATTGTCTATGCAACGTACTAGGCTGAGATTTATCTTATGGACCATTAGATTTAGTATCTACGTGATACCTGACTAAACAAGAAATACAACTTTTTGTTATCGACAGCACAATGCATTTGCACATATTATGGATGGGCTAATTTAGTTTGGGAGTAACAGTGCGCGTAATCCAAAAATTTACATATTTGAGAAAACTGAAGTTAAAGTTGAAATATACATGGCCATGGCAACAGAGTGATCTTTACTTATGCTAATGGACTATGCTATGATGGGCTATGCTAATTTAGATTGCCTGTGTTTAGTTTTCATTATTGGTTGTTTTTTATTGCAGCTGATGTGTACACGTCAGAATCGGAGAAGTACGTAACTTATGACCCATCTTATCCAAATGATGAGGATGATTACTTAAAGCCCATTGCCTCCCCACCGGGTACTACTGTTCAACATGGAAACTTCCCTAAAGACGAACAGTTTCCAGGTACCTATAAGTTTTGCTCCTTTAAAAACTATTAAAAGACAGTAAAGTTTCATTTAGAAAGGTAACATTTTTTGAAGTCAGTATTGGTGTAGTAATGCGTAGTTTTAGAATCCCTAAGTAATTATTTATTTATCATTATGTATTTTTATATAATAGTATAAACTTTTTATTCGAATGATATCGTTAGATATTTAACCATAATTTATTGTGAGATCTATAGCTTTACTTCCTTCTTTTTTTATGAAACGAGAAAGTTAAAATAATTAGTGGATAACACGAAAATTTACTTTAAAACTAATGATACATTCCATGGATTAAGGAAAACTGAAAGATATATACTATAAGTAACAGAAAATCGGTCCAATTTGTGAGTTGAGCTTAATTTTACAGTTATTTACATTTTGATTTGTTATTTAAAGTTTTTCATAAATATATCCGTATTTGTAGCAGAACATTAATCGATAGCTGAAATACGTTTCTGTTACCTGATAATTTGCTACTCAGAAATAAAGAATTTATGAAAGGGACTACTCTATTTTTATTTTTGCTTTATTCAGTATTTTTAAAGAAATGTGTGTTTAATGCGTCTGATTCGATGACATTATTTAAATCCATTATTAAAAAATTTTCAAAGTATTCAAATAAGGTCTACTGTCTTGAAGTTAGTTCTTAGTATTTATAACTGTGTTTATTTGTTATTCATTTTTATTGGGGAAATATATAATCTATCATTTTCTTCTGTGTTCTTCTAACTCATTATAATGCGTCATCCAAAAATATAAGATTTAGAAAGGACTAGTCAATTATTGTTCTAGTTTTTACTGACATATAGAAAACTTACTATAATATATTGAATTATTTGAATTAATTTTAACCTTCTATAATGCGGCTATTAATCATTAAAATAAAGAAAATAACGTGTAAGGGTTTATTTCATTTCAACTTTTATCAATTGATTTTGCATAAAAACTGGTTTTTTTTTGTAATATTTCCTGCCTTTTGTATTGGATGTATATCTAATTTCAGTCGTATAAAGATAATCGTACTTGATAATTTCTTTTCATTCCTCAGTCTCTGTCGATGTAGAACCAATCGTTTACAATCACGACAACCCCGACTTCACCATTTTTCAAAGGCATTTAATGGGCCATTTCGATTACCTCTTGATGAATGACGACGATGCCACCGAACAACCACTGTTACCTAGCACCGAGGATGCATCCGATTACGTTACTACGGAACAGGAACTATTGTCTGTGCCCCACCATAGCGATGAAACAACTGTGTAATTAACTCTGAAAAAAATATGTACATTATTCTACAGCACCAGATATTTTTATATGGCTGTGTCTTGTCTAAGTTACCATCTGTGCCCAGGGAAATAACGATAGGGTTAATAATATATATTGTATTTGACTGGTTATACATAACAATTATTTCTACTTGAGAGCTGAGGAAATAATTTTCAGAAAATTTTTTTTATTATTGATATTACTTTTCTTTTCTCCAGCGAAACCGAAATTGTTTTTATTACTACCGTAGGTTCATTTGTATCCATGATGAGAGACCTTTTTCTGGACAGAGGTATATAAGGTGTATATATATATATATATATATATATATATATATATATATATATATATATATATATATATATATATAGGGTGATTTTTTTAAACTGACAGTACTCAGAGCCATCTGTAGCGCGATCTATCAGCCGGAATTCCACTTAAATTGATAGAGACTAAGGACGACATGGGAAAGTGTTTGGTGAAAATAAAAGTTTCAAAAGTCGCCGATAGGGGAAGATATGGTGCTCTTGTTGTAGGAGCGTAAAACATCAAAATACAAATTCACGACTATGTAGTCGACAGCAGCGCCAGTATTTCGGGCTATAAAGTGCGGAATTTGTTGCGCCTTCGCTTTACATAAAAAAGGGTCAACAGTCGTTTTTTGTTTTTCACTTACATGGCCACCACGCTCCCTGGACCTAACCCATGTGACATTTTTCTGTGGGGTAATTTAAGTCTAAGGTGTATCTTGGGGGAGTCTTGAACTTGGCGGCTCTAAACGACAACATATCCCGGATTTTGATGAACATTTCTGGTGACATATTACGCTCGGCCGTTCAGAACGTAGTGCTCAGGATGCAATGTGTCGTTCACATGGTCTGTGGTCACATTGAAGGAGGGAGAAAGGAATTTGCTGCATCAAGTGGTGTTGCAGTGAAATTTTTTTGTTATTCATTTGTCTGCTTACAACTTTTTCGGTATTCATACCTAAACTTTATAGCCCGAAATACTAACGCTGCTGTCGACTACATAGTCACGAATTTGTATTTTGATGTTTTACTTGCTTTTATGCGAATTCTTGGGTACGCCGACAACAAAAGCGCCATATCTTCCCCTATCGTTGACTTTTGGAACTATTCTTTTTCATGGGAAAACTGTTTCCCATGTCGTCCTTAGTCCCTGGTGGAATTCCGGCTGATCGATCGCCCTACAGATGTCTCTGAGTATTGTAAGTTTTTAAAAAATCTACCTGTGTATTATATACACACACACACACACATGTATATATATATATATATATATATATGCGTGTGTGTGTGACTTACCAGCTACCCTTCCACAAATCTTCGCACAGGAGTGATGCGATGATAGTTTCACGTCTACACTAACATGCATGTATTAAAATGATCAATACTGAGATAGAACTTGAGGGCTCTATGTTCCTGTTGCATACGTTTCAAATTTTTTTGTAAATGTTATACTTTATACATATTGGCGCATCAAAATATTTTGTATTTTAATAATATTCGCCTCTACGACAGCTCTATAAATTACAAACATCAGTTCAATTTTTAACACTTTCCCAACAAATGTATAAAGAATGTGTATATTCTTACACAAGTATAAATTTTGTTAGCTGTTGCAGAGTACAACTGTGATGCTGTCAGAGATCCTACCACTTTATATAATGGATGTTCCTCGAAAGAAAAATGACAAGACATTCCGAATAATTTAAATTTTTATCAACGTTTTATTAGTTCCGAATTCCTAATTCTGAGAGCGCTCGCTGGTAAGAAATAATCGAACCAGGTGACAGGCATTTCTATTATGTTTTTTAGGTAATCAGGATCAACGATCGGATTTTTCGAACACACAATTTGAAAAATTTTATCATGTTAGAGCACAATTGCTCAATAATTTAAAACTACTGTTCGTGTTAATTGTAATTTTTTAAAGTAAATTTTTTATAACTTCATTATTATCACTTTTATTATAATTTAATGAAATTTTGTAATACATTTGTTCAACTTCGTTATATTTTTCACATTTTTTTAACAGCATTTTAACCTAACCAGTTTTTAATAAGGTTTTAAGTGGTTCAAATGAGACAAAAATATATATATTGTAAAGTTTCTACAAAATCCTTATAGTAGGATAAATTGATTATACAATGTGGTGTCGAATTAAATATTTTATATAAAATATTAGATTTTCATGTTTATGTAGTTTTTAATGTATTTCAATAAAGCACACTACTACTGACTGCCACAAAGAAATTTGTAGCCATTGTAATATGCTTCATACAAATGTTGAAAAAAATTTCAAAACATCGAACTTTTGATATAAAGGCTTTACTGCTCAATTTACTAAATTTTAAGCATTTTATTTCCTTCAAAGTGACCCCTCTAACACCAGTATTCCTAGAACGGAACACTGTTTCCAACGCTTGTTCCGTTCTAGGAACGCTTCCTCGAAAGCACTTCCTGTGATGCCGCGCAGTTCGCGTATCTCAATTTCCTGAATATTTTGGAAAGGACGTTCTTCGAAAGGGATTTTAAGTTTGGGGAAAAGAAAAAAAAGTCTACTGAGCTAAATTCGGGGAATATGGTGGATGGGGCACATTGGATTCCCGATGTTTTTCCAGGTAAATGCGAATCAGGACAGACGAGTGAGTCAGAACGTTGTGTAATATCCAAGTATAGAGTTCCCCAAATTCGGGCCAGTTTGTCTTCGTATGCTTCTTGACGATTGTATCGTGGTTTTAACCTTATAGTCATAATACCACGTCTTATGTCCATTGATGGTAGACTTAGGGAAATTTTCATTAGTACTTGTATTGACATGTAGCTCCCTGATTTCAACACGGTTCCCAGTATTATCTTTCGTCAACAAACAAGGGAAGAACTTTCCTTTGACGTGTCGCACCTGACGATTTTAAGCCCAAATTTGATGGCAAGTTCCTATGCTAATTCCCACCTCGTCAAAGACTTCTCGAACAGTTAATTGACTTTTTCCACGAATCACAGCATGAACTCTCTTGACGTTGTTTATCGTCTTCTGAAACGAAAGATAGTCTTAACCTGGAATCTTCAATAACAAACGTTCTGCTGTCTTTAAACGTATTGTCCTTAAATCACTTAAAGCACTGCGTTCGGCTCACATACGTCTCCCTGTATTCTTGGTAAAGCAATCGATATATTTCGGTAAATTGTTTACCAAGTTTACGGTATAATTTCACACCCACGTGCTGTTATTTGAGCTCTTTCTTTCACACTTTCATGCAATTCCGACGAACAGCATCTGCACATACTCAGTTCAGCGGATGTTGCTGAATAACTAACGATCGATGAGTAGCAGTTCAGATGAGAAATTGTTATCAAAACCTACCGCAAGTGAAAAGAGACGTTATTCTCCAGTTTAAAAGCTTTAAAACATTCTTTAATTTTAAATGTACGCTGTGCGTGACTTTGACTTTTCTCTCGATGCTTCGTAACTTTGATGAATAGCGTCATAAGAAATTAACTTTTTCTTTAATAATATTTTCTAGGATTATTTGAGGCAACATGTCGTATACCTCCCACCCCGACTATTTTGCATTCGTTTAGATGTTCTTTAAAATGTCAGTAGTCTTGTGATGTCAGCGCCACCTGTCGGCTGTTTTTGAGTTATTTTTTTTCCTGTCTTATAAAAAAATTCCGTGACCTAGCAGTGCTAACCCTGCAAACGTTTTTTTATTTTGGTTATTTTTACGTTTTGTATGAATTTTTAAAGTTTTTACGGACTATTTGCTCACTCGGTATATATATATATATAGAAGTCTTCTATATATATATATATATATATATATATATATATATATATATATATATATATATATATATATATATATATATATATATATATATATATATATATATATATATATATATATATATATATAGTTATGTCTTCATGATACCAGATTAACTCTAGGATTGAAACTAATCGAAACACCTTTAGATAATGTGCGTGGTATATTCTGTATATAACAGTGTTTTCTTCCGGTGTTTAGCAAGGATAAAAATGCGTGATAATTATTTTAACACGATTTTACAAGAAATTAATATTTACTATTTTATATCAAGTATATTTCAAAAATACTGATTAAACATGCAGTAAAAATCGGGATTTTATTTTACTGCTATCGTGATTTGATTTCTTCCCCTTTGTTAACAACACATAATGCTTATATGTTCTTATTATAAATATTTTCCCTTCAGGAATGTTTCTTCGTTTTTAACTATATGATGTAGTATTAAAAGATTAAAATATTCTTACAATTTCAATTAAACTGAAATTTTCGTCCAAATAATTGTAATGTGATGATCTTAAATCATTTTAAAATTGGGTCTGTAATGAAAAACGTTTGGTTAACACTAGTTTCGAGGAAATAATAATCCTCATTTTAGAATTTAAAACGTATCAATGCGTTTTCTTTTATCTTTTAAAAAGAAATGTGTGAGATAAAAGCAAAATCTTTTTCATTTTTTTCTTATACGTTTCTATCCACAAAACTACTAAGCGATATCAGGGCGTTTGGGATTTTTTTCTCATTTGAAAAGAAATCTTTCAAATAAAGGCGCACTTTTTCCATAACCATCAAGTGACTGTGTAAAATTAAGGATCCCTTTCTTTCCAGAAACGATACCTTAAAATTCCGAGAAAAATAAACAGTGAAAGCCATTTCCTGAACTTCTCACGAAGTAAAACGATTCAAGAAGTTTGGGAGATACCTGATAGCTAAAAGAATTTCAGTTCATCTGCATAATATCGAGTATCGCGAAATAAACTCTTCGAGGAAGAAAATATGCAAAGAATTTCGGCTTTAAAACCTCATCCCTACCCATAGCAAAAATATCGTTTTGACTCCCTTTTTCCTGCCTTTGATACCACTCGAATGAATAAAACATTATACCAGGATGAATCCTCTCTGTGAATTCTGAGAGAAGTAAATGTGAATTCTGAGAGTAGTCAGGTATACAGCCGAGAATTCTTAGAAAGAACCATTTGCTCTTACTTTCCCTTGTAGTATTAAAGCAAAATTATTTTTTGTAAAATGGAATTTAAAACAAGATCTTTGACTTTTTTACAAATGCTCCGTATTAAATCATTATTACAGGTGGTCTGGTGATAGCAGAACGATTAGGGAGCCGACATTCCGTGCCAAAGTTTGCAGGTCTACACTGTAGATGCTTGTCGGTTTTAAATAATTGTAGGCACGATTCATTTAGGCCAGGAATGATCAAAAAGCGGCCCACCAAACTTTTATCTGCGATCCAAAATACTCAAGCTCATTATCAGGAAGGTGCATTTGTAAACATCCTTTTGGAACAAAACTGTACAAAAAGGTGTCACTTGCTGCTCATGTATTCCAGCGAATCATCCAATTCCGAAATGAAATTCGAATGCGAAGAACATATGTAGAATTTGGCTTACTGATTCCTACTTTGATGACATTTTGAGAGCGACGCGTGTTGTGATTTTGCTTATGGCACTTGACCGACAGAAACATCAGATCAAGTCCCGAAGGTTACGGGCGCTGAAGGTGCGGCTCCTGTTTTGAATTAGCACTACAAGGATCGGAGTCCGACTTGGCTAAATGACCGGTCCCGTAATTTTGATCCGAGTCAAGTGACGAGACCGGAACACTTGACCCTGCACCTCCAGAGGTAAATTTGAGAACTTGGATGACATTGTAGCCACGCCCTATTTTACGTGCCACGGCTACCATTAGCTAACACGGCGGTAGATTTGCAGCGACGAGCATCGAACCAGGGACGTTCAGATCACTGGCCCGCTGCTCTTGCCAACTGGGCTACCGCGAACGTAGAGTAACACGCAGCAAGTAAAAACCTGATTTGTCTAAAATAGCCAAAAGGTTCTCTCAACTTGAAAAATCACGCTCATTTTTAAATAAAAGATTAGATACATTTAGGTTTTGAGTTTTATGTTTTTATGTATTATAGTATGAGGTATAGTGTACTCTGTTGCGGTCCGCTTAACGTAGCATGTGGCAAGAGAGATAAACAAAATGTTGAGCAAGGCTGATTTAGGCCCTCAAACCAAGAGGTGAACGCGATGTCCCAAATCAACTAATTAGCCTGGTCAGCTTAGAGCTCATAGCAAAAGATGCCTATAGGGCTGACAAAAAAGAAAAATCAAAACGAAATTACGCTACTGCATGAGTTTATGAAAAATGTTGGAAAACAGAATTTTTTTTTGTCAAAGCGGAGGCACTTTGTTGGATAGACGTTCGCCTGTTCTTATTCACCGTAGTTTTTGTTGACCATTTTACTATGGGAGCACCACACAGGCAGATCAGCATTGCTCCTTATGAAAGAACGACACGAAAAGAGGTATTTTAGTGGCGCGCGCCGGGATTCGATCCGAGCACACTCAGCACCGAAAGCCAGCGCGCTAACCACAGGCCGACCTCGGCCCCGAAAAGCAGGAAATTTAAAAAATAAATATATATTATTTAATGTATAATTTGAAAAAAAATCTTTAAATCCAAGTCGGTAACCCTTGAACAAATTTTCTCCATAGGTTAACATTGAGGTGAGTGAATCCAATAGGGTTAGTACACAGCAGCCTTCTGTGATAAATACTGTTTAATTACTTTTTGTAACTGATCAGTTTTCTTCCTAGAAGAGAGGACTTTATAATAATTTAAAGCAATAAGATTTAAATTATGTGTATATATATATATATATATATATATATATATATATATATATATATATATATATATATATATATATATATATATATATATATATATATATATATATATATATATATATATATATATATATATATATATATATATATATATATATATATATATATATATATATATATATGTGTGTGTGTGTGTGTGTGTGTGTGTGTGTGTGTGTGTGTGTGTGTGTGTGTGTAAGTAATGAATACTGAATTCTTTGAAATGAAAACGGAACGGTGAAGTCGTAGTGTTTCGGACAGTCCGGGGAATAGTCGTGGTTGTTTTCAGCAACACGAGTGGCTGGCCAAAGTAAAGACCAACTCAACCAAATCCAGAGACGAAGAGTCCATCGCATTTCTATTTATTAAAAGGTACTTTCTTGTTTGACAGCTTCCATTAACATCAATTGAAGTTGGACGTAAATCGCGGATATCGGGGAAAAACCCCGGCAGCGCAACGCTGCGACGATATGGACGGAGAGCTGAAAACTCTACATGTTAACGGAGTGGGGCGAACACACAGAAGACCCGTGAAACTCTAGGTTCACGCCCTGAGTACAGACGGGCTGAACTTTTAAGTGGTTAAAAATTGACACCTCACTTTAACGCGTCATATGGGGTGATCGTTTCGAATGTTCCACGAGATTCGATCTTATATAAGTGTTGACCTCACGTGGCTTTTAGGGGGAAAACGAATAACTTAATTTGGTATATCTTGATCAAAATCAAATTGAGGGATAATGTTCTGTTGCGGTAGGACAAAGTTAATGAAGGGAAAGGTTTATCGTTTCATATATATATATATATATATATATATATATATATATATATATTTGAGAAAAAATATATCCACGAAATAGATTACACCATTCTCTGAAATGCCCTTTCAAAATACCAATAGCAGCTATTTTAAGAGCAAATAATGGTATTCCATGAAAACATATGGGACACATCTTGTAATGTTACCTCGTTTTGATTATTTTTTTCCTGCATAATAAGGTGTAGTCCCAACAGTGTAGGATTTAAATCAAATCATCGTATTTTACGGCCCAAGTGTTTAACTGATTATGTTTTTTTTTTTTATCCTGTAGTGAATGTTCTTAAATTATACATTTTCATATACTGCATATCTCCCAAGATGAGGTGATTCCATCAGAATTTTCAAAGCTCTAGAATTGTTTTAGAGTATATTTGATGGTAAAAAATGTAGGCTTGAAAGCTTCCGTAAGCTGTTATGGAGAATGGGCTCTTCATTCCGATATGCCGGTCGCAGTTTTTTATCTGCAAATACCGGTATTCCTTAAAAACATGTAGGAAAAAAATTTTGATATAAAAAAATAAAAATAAGACGCAACCCATTACCAACATATGCTGGCCCACCCTCGACATTACAGTACACTGTACTGCGGTGAAAATCGACCGAATTTATTGTTTCTCAGCTAGCTTTTGTGCGAGAAGAGGCCATTCATCATCTCTGACGTAGAACTCTTGACAGCCCTGAAAGGATTTTTTAAAATCTTGCTTTTCAAAACATGGCATCTGATAGACTGTTCAACTCAGAAGCTTTAAAAAAACTATATTTTATGATAAAGCGCTACAAAAGATTTTAGCAGCTTTGAAATGAATTGTGATCTTGACTGACACACACACACATAAGTATATATGCAATAAGCTTTTTCATATTCCCCTTCGTTTTACATGGGTAAAGTTATGAATATGTCACTGGTACTTTTCAATATTTAATTCGTGATGTATGAGTATTGTGCAGTAATTAGTCCTATAAGTTTATATTTGTTTTTAAAAGCCATATTTAAATTTAAAATAAAAATTATACACCAATCTGATAACTAAAAAATGCCCTCTATATTATATTTTAATATAAAAACCATTTAATAATTCAAAATGACACTAAACTGAAAAAAAAATGTTTTTATTTTAAAATTCTCGATAAATTAAAACAGAAATTATGTATTTATGATGATGATCCTTTACGTGTAAAATATACTTAATTTTAAGGTTGTAATGGGATTCTGCTAAGTCTTCAAAGATAGGTTTTGGGGAGAATAGCGGAACTCTAGGGATATGAATAAATCACTGGTACTTTTCAATGTTTAAATCGTGATATATCAGTATTATGCAATTTTTAATCCTACAAATTTATATTTCTTTTTAAAAGCCATATTAAATTTAAAATAAGAATTATACACCAAACTGATAACTAAAATGTCATCGATTTTTTTTTAAACAGAAACGATGTACTTAATTCAAAATGGCACTACACTGTATAAAAATATTGTTTTCATTTGAAAATTCTCGTAAAATTAAAACAGAAATTACGCATTTATGATGATAGGATCATCCAAATGTAAAATACACTTAATTTTAAGGTTGGGGTGGTGTGCACTTGAGTTCTACTAAGTCTTCAAAGATAGGTGTTGCGGGGAATAGCTGACACATGGAGTAGAAATGACATGAATATGGTTACCTGCTAAAATCTGATCGTCGTATGAATTCATGGTAGCAGACAGGTTGTAAGCACTAAAATTTCACTCTTTTTTTATCTTCGTTGTTGTCTCGGGTTTTTGTAGCATTTTGGAATCGTCTCTGACTCGTAGATCCAGGTGTGAGGAGCTCTATAAAGTAGTAAAAGATGACAGTAGTGCTCTGAACTAACCATCAAGCAAAACAACACATCTACTTATGGGACGAACCTGTATACTTCAAACTCTATCTTTTACATAAGTTACCATCAACATAATACTCTTTTGCAAACAGAAGTCTGAATGCTAATTTCACATTACGCGAGTTTATGTTAATGCAAATATTTTTTATGTATTTCACTACTGTTCTCAAAATAAAAAGTTTAATGGAGGTCCAGGGTAGACAAACAGGGAAAATTGCAGAAAATCATGGTGTGGAAATTCTGAATCGTCTCCTGTCGTAATTAATAGAACTAATTGGTCATACCGAAACAAATGGATAACATGAGATTTTGATGCAATGGATAAGACGACTGTATTGATCAGGCATTCATCAGACATCGGATATTTTTATCGTCCAGTGTCGCCGCCATTTTGATCCGATTTTTACATAAAGGTTCTTTTCTCTTTGAGTCTTTCTTAAACGTCCTTTTTTGCAGAAATACATTCCATTCAATATTTTGAGCTTATTGGACAGGGAAATCCAATATTACATGCCTCCCCACATCCTCTGATTCGAATTTATTCTTCTTGATAACTCCTATGTAAAACTTTTATATTGCAGACTTCATTGGCATGTATGTACGCAACTTATCAGTGTAGGGAGGTAGATGGTCGAAATCGTAAAAGCAACCTATTTGTGAAAGACTAACAGCGATGATTTATAAACTTTCAGTGAAACGCCAACAAAGGAATTTCGCAGGGTGAGTAATTTGGTGAGATTTGGAAACAATATAGAGTTTTATTAGCCAGCAATGATATTTAGGAGCTCTTTCTTAAACCTGCTGTGTACTGACCCAATTGCATTTGCTCACTTCAATGTTAACCTAAGGAGAAAATGTATCCAAGGATTGCCCACTTGGATTCAAAGATTTTTTTTTTAGAAATTGTACTCGTAATAGAAAAAGCAATTTTACACCTTTGGGCATGTTTCGCTTTTAAAAAAATGCAAATACAGAGGCTGTTCGCACATTTTTTAGACGATTTTGGTAAGCGGTAATAAAAAATCGTTTGCTGCAAAAGAAATAATTGAAATTGTAGTATGTTTTTAAAAGTCAAAATTATCGTCTGCGGCTTGAAAGTTTTGTTTTTATTCAAAATGGCGTTTTTAACAAAGTAGTGGTTCGAAGGCTACATTTATGCTCTTTCCGAAGATAAATATGCATACTCCGTTATCCAAAAACGATGTGAGAGTCATGGTTTTGTGATATCTAAAGCGTCGATAGATAATATCGTCAACAAGAAAGGAAAAAAACGTCAAATTGGAGCCTCAAGTGGGACAAAAATTCCAAACAAGTATCCAAGGAAAAAATTGACATCTTCGACTATTGCAAAGGTACGTTGTTTAATGTTAAAAGAAAATCCCCCTAGTCAAAGGACAGTTGCAAAATCATTAAAATGCTCGGTGTCCACTGTAAACAAAATGATAACGTTGATTTAAATCTTAAGAAAGCGAAAAAACGCAATGTGCATCGTCTTCTTCCAAATCATATCGCTGAACGCAGGACACGCTGCAGAATTCTATATGAAAAACACTTATCCAAAGAAAAATGGAAAACAATTGTCACAATAGATGAATCATGGGTGTATTTAAATGATTGCAACAAAAAAAGAGCCATTTATTATCATAAAAGGGGAGAAAAAAATTTAAGTACATGGTTCAAAGAATCGAAAGAAAGTTTTTCTAAGGGATTCATGATTGTTGCTGGTTTTTATTATAATGGCAAGTTAAAAATAAAGAGAGTGGAAAAAAATATCAATATTAACTCCAAATACTATCAGGAACATATTTTATCGCCAATTTTTCTGAATGAAATACCATCGCTTTACCCACAGTGCCATCAATCTG
This sequence comes from Dolomedes plantarius, assembly GCA_907164885.2. Lineage (NCBI taxonomy): Eukaryota > Metazoa > Arthropoda > Arachnida > Araneae > Dolomedidae > Dolomedes > Dolomedes plantarius. The sequence continues at coordinate 161,189,755 of OU015496.1, read as the reverse complement.
TGAGACTCCATCAGGACAAAGCTAGCAGTCACACATCAAAATCCACTGTAAATTTCCTAAAATAAATGGAACAAAAAACTGGTATCAAGGCCATACCCTTCACCGATATCCCTACTAAATCTCCCGATGTATCACCTATGGATTTATGTGCTTTCGGACTTTTAAAATCTGCATTATCCAAACGTCGTCCCAAAACCCTTACAGGACTCTGGAAAGTTGTTCAGGAGGAATGGGATAGAATACCTCTTCTGACACTTCAAAAGGCATTATTATCCTGGAAATTGCGGTGTCGGAAGATAGTTCAGAATAAGGGATGTCAAATAGAACATTTAAAACACAAGAATTTTATGTAATTTAGTTTTGTGAATACAATATACATCGTCTAAAAAATGTGTGAACAGCCTCTTTTTTATATTTTTAAGGGTACAAGGGGTCTTTAACCTCGTTGTTTTTTTTTTTTATTTTGCAGTATTTTACTGTTATATACAAAAGTAGAATAATTAATATTCTTAACTACTACGTTGAAGGTAATTAGAATTCACAAATAAATATTTTGTGGAAGAATAAGACTTGTTTATCTAAAAATTCTTCAAAAACGCTCGAATTTTTCAAAATGCTCCATGCGCATTACTTTTCTTCTCTCTTCTTCCAAATTTCCCAGGATTGTTAAATGAAATGTTTTCCACGAACCTGTGCATCATAATTTGAAACCACTAATATTTATCAAATTTATATACCAAGAAATAAAGCGAAAACATAAAGAAAACAAAAGGAAGATTCAAAAATAATTATATTTGCCTTTTGAGATAATACAAAAAAAATCATTGCACAGTTATGTTTATATATGTTCAGTAAACTTATATTAAAAAAATCAAGGTTTTTAATTGATTTAGAATGTACATAGAGAATTTAGAAAAATTCTAGAAAACTTGAAATTTTTTTCTGAAAACCAGTCAATATTCGGCCAAAAAATCCTTATTTTGAATTCTAAGGGTCTTCAATGTAATAAAAAAGAATACAAATTATTATCTTTTTGGATATAATGTTGAAAATTTAAAATTTAAAAATTCGAGGTTGAAGGTCCCTTGTCCCCTTAAATTTAAATTATTCGGGGGGAAAATCTAGTATAGTGTGTTTTAAACTCTCGAAAATTTCTTTAGTGATCCATTCATGAAATGAATCTTGTTGCGAGGTGCAGAAAAGTTCAGGATAGCTGAAAATACCCTTTTTATTTGATTATAGCATTTATGTAGCTATAAATAGTAGCCAAATTCTCTCCATAGGTTAACATTGAGGTGAGGGAATCCAAAAGGATTAATAGAAAGCAGCCTTAAATTTAAAAAAAAAACATCGTTATCCATATACTTCGGTTTCAGGTTTGATGATACGCTAGACAGCGACAATTGTGCTGCCGTATAACGTTTCGAGCTACATATTTTTAAGTGACAGAACTGTGTATCGAATAATAGTGTATTACAGGCAACTTTCAAAAAGAAAGCTAGTGGGATAATGGTGTGTTAGATATTTCCGCATGTCTGACGTAATCGTAGTGAAACAAAAAGACAAATTGTTACTGGAGTAAAAATAAATGAATAAATCATCTCACAATCATTTTGTCAATTCTTATGAGTTTACTAGCTGAAAACCCGTACTTGTATTTAATTTGAATATACGGAGTACATTCAAATCAAATACAACGATCAATGTATGCAATTAATGCCAATAATATGTATATATATATTTATAATAAATACAACGATCAATGTATGCAAGATGTCAGAAAAAAAACGAAAAATAATATTTATAAAAGAATCGTAACGGATATTTTTATAGACAAATAATGTTGAAGAGAATATTCATATTAAATCTAATAGAACATACTACAGAATATAGTGCAGTTAATAAAGTGCAGTTTGAGGAACATTTCTTTTACTCCATGTTAATATTTTTTTGGATAATGTCTAATCGTCTGCCGCATTAGCAAGAATTTTTGTTTTGTCAATTTCATTGATATGCACGTGGCACAGAATTAAAAGAAAAGAAATCACGTGATCAGCATTTCATAAAATAAATTCTAAAAATTAATCTTTGAAAATTCACCAAAAATCAGAAAATGGAGGTTAAGATTCGAAAAAGATTTCATTTTAAAGGAATTTTTATGATCTTTCTCGTGATATAAATTTTATAAGCTTCGGATTATTATTTTGAATGCAAACTTTAAAGAATTTTACTAAAACAGCTTAAAAATTTAATTTTAAAAAAATCTAAGAAGAATTTTTCAAAATTCTTTCTTAGTGCACCCCTACACTATAAGAAGAATCGCCATGCAAAATTTCAGCCCTTTAGTTCCAGCGGTTTGGTCTGTGCGTCATATGTCAGTCAGTTAGTCAGTCAGTCAGTCAGTTACGGAACTGTTTTATATATAGAGACTAGTTTTAAAGAAAACAAATGCTTTTTTAAGCCTCATGTCAAAATGTTAATATGTTTGATTAAATTGGAGCAAGTTGTCAGATGCATTAACTCAGATACCTCGAGAGTCTTACTGCTGACATGAAGCGTGACGCAAAAATATCTTACAATTAGGTCAGTGTTACTCCATAAGAACTCCTACTGCAAGAATGTACCTCATAGCAAATTAGTTTCTTCAGGCACATATTTTTTTTTTCTCTTATCTTCAACTTTGCAAGTTATTTATTTGTAGAAAAAACGGAAGTCCTCCCTTCCGTAATGAAAATATTTTGCCACGAGCTATTCTGGAATCCTAACTTAAGCGAAGCGGTATTTATCGAACATCAAAATGCCCTCTTGTGATTAATTTTTTTGAACCGCGACTCTTACATTTTATATGAAATGAGGAAAAATGTGATTGCTAAAAATTTAATTTCGGGTGCCTCAAAGCTACCAGAAGAAGACGGGGTGAAAAAAAATTATTTCATTTTGATATGAGCGCCTCAAATAGTGGCAGAAAGTTAGATTCCAGCGATAAATACAGACCCAGTATAAAACTAATTTATATATATATATATATATATATATATATATATATATAAAAATATATATATATATATATGTATATATATATATATTGTAACGTCCTAGGTAGAAAAAACCACACGAGAGACAATTATACGACACAGAGTTCGTATTTAACAACTAAATATGTACACTATGTGCAAGGCAGAGAGTCTATGTTCATCTGCATACGAGAGATTTTATAAAAACAAAATATCTTTCAGAAGTCTCTCAACAGAGATGAATCTCTCCAACAGTCACTAGAACTAACCAGGGAGTCGAGAGAGAAATTTTCAGGCCCTCGGTCCGCAACAGCGCATTCTCGCACCGTTTGTCGACGGAAAAAAAATCTCCAAGGCTCACAAAGCCACCCTTTATGGCATACTCCCAAACTGCACCTCTCCCCCGTTTCGCAGCTGGACGGAGGGGCGCAGGATAGACCCACGATTGTTCCTTGGAACCGTGAAGGACTCGTAAAGGGAAGGTTTTTGCTTGGATGGCCCTTTTCCCCGAAAAGGCCCAAAACGCTACAATGTATATACTGTGAAATCGGCAGCCCCTTTTCTTTACAAGAAATGGACTTGGTTATTTACCCCACATGTGTTCTCCCAAGTACTCGAAGGAGCGTTAATAGGAAGGATAGATTAATGACTTTTTCCGTTCCAGAGATCATCTGTTGCAGATAAACGTGACATGCGGCGACTGCCCTGTAATTTGGGGACAGATGTAATGGATGAGCGACAGTATGGGAACCTCTCCCGGACTATGGAGGCTTTTGCTGATGGTCGCCTAATTGACAGCTTGGGTTCGGACGGCACGAGCGGAAATGACCCAACGAATCCGAAAGTAGTAAGCAGTAAAGAATTCTCTGGAATATTCCAGGCTCTCGATCGGAGATGATAAAAGGCTGGCTGCCTTTTGTCTCAGGGAGACTTGCTACGTCAAACCTGCCGGAGTGCGGTCGGAAGTGTGAAGGCCGGGGCCTATTTTATTCTCTTGAGAGATTGCACGGGTTTGCTCTGGTTGGAAACAGAGACCGTGGATATGACTTTTGGCTTGTGTTAGCCATGGCATTGATGTATCGAATATTTATTTGTAAATAACAAGGTTTAATAAAACCTTCCCTTTGTGTATATTGTAAGTCAGTCTCCGTTTCGAATTTTTTTAGCTTCGTGTTTTAACTTGTTTCATCAAGTTTTTAAATCGCGGTGGGCCATGTTTCTACAATACATATACATATATCAGGTGATCATAATTAAACTTTGCCTATTGATAGCCCTCTGTAACTATAACTAAAAGGCAGATTGAGCTGAAATTTTGCAGGTGGACAGTTCAAAAGATGCGCTAAAAGATTCCGGAAAAAATTCCGCTAGGGAGCGCATTATAGCCTAAATGCTTGAAAAGTCATGAATTAAATAACTGTGCACAGTATAAAAGTCATTAAAAGGTTTTATTTTTATATTCTCAAGCATTATGATGTTTAAAGCTGTTATTTTTACATTTTGAAGCATTATAACGGTACATAAGTTGATAGACGTGGCACTGCGAGTGGAGAAGGAAACAATCTGATTTGCATAAGCAAACGAATTCAAAGTGAATTATGGATGTAAAAAGAATGAGATCGAGTGAGTGAGTATCATTCTTTCAGTTACGATGGCAATTAAATTACAAGAACGTGCGTTAATCGTAAAACATTTTTATCAAAACCAGGGAAATGCTGTGGCAGCTCTTTGCAAATTTCGACGTCAAAAGAAATTGCGTCGGGGTCTATTGTCTCCACAAGGTGTAAGAGACATGATATTTCGACTTGAAAACACTGCGTGTTTAAGCGTTCAACGTGGCAGAGGGCGAAAGCCTATCAGCGAAGAAGTCCTTTCAGAAGTAGCAACGGCCGTTGTCGAGCAGTCACTGACAAATGATCATGGAATCAGCAGTGCACGTGCCGTGTCACGACAATTAAACGTACCGTATAGCACAGTCCAGAAGATCCTGAGTAAAATAGAGAAATTTTTCCGTATAAGATCAGCCACAACCAGCAACTGCTTCTTATCGCCAATTACCGTTGCTTATCTTTTGCCCTCACTTTTCTTGCCCGATTGGAAGTCGATAACTGCTGGCCGTAGAACATTCTCTGGAGTGACGAGGCTCATTTTTATCTCAACGGAACAGTGAACACCCAGAATTGTCGAATTTGGGCCCTGGAAAACCCATGTGCCTTCTACACAATTCCGCAACACTCGCCTAAAGCTACCGTCTGGTGTGAATTCAATTCCCAATTTATCCTTGGACCATTCTTTTTCGAAGAACTTTAAGATAATGGACCTGTCACCTTATTCTATAACAGCTCTCAGATATCACGACATTCTCAGCAGCTTCATTTTACCTCAACTCCAGTAGCGACTATGCCTTGAGTCTATTACTTTTATGCAGGAGGGTGCCCCTATACATAATGGATTCTGTGTGTGGAGGTTTTTACGAAATTTTACGGATGACAGGGTGATTAGCCGATCGTTTCCTACTCCTTTCCCGGCCCATTCTCCCGATCTCACTTCATGTGATTTTTGGTTATGGGGCCATTTAAAGAACGTTGTTTATAGGGGGAATGTTACAACTTTGGATTATCTGAGGGACCGCATAACATTATATGTTCGAAAGATTACTGGCGACCAGCTGCGGTTCACTGTTGAACACGCTGTTCATCGCTCGCACATTTTACATATTGAACAAATTTCCCATATTGAGCCCATATTGAACAAATTTCTTTACATTGCTAGACAGTGTGTTACAAATAAATTATGTTTGAATTTGAATTTGTAGCTTGTTTAAATTATTTCCCTGTAATGCGACCCAAACGGACATTTTTTAAACCATTTTTTTCCGAAATTTTTTCGAGCATCCTTTGAATTTTCTATCTGCGAAATTTCAGCTCAATCCGCCTTTTAATTACAGCTACAGAGGGCTCTGAATAGGCCAAGTTTAATTATTATCAGCTTGTATATATATATATATATAATATATATATATATATATATATATATATATATATATATATATATATATATATATATATATATATATATATTTATATATATATATATGCATAAGAAAATTCAAAGGAGATATAACCATAATCATGTCATGCTTAAGACTTCATTTTATTTCATGAAGTCTAATTGCAGTTGAAAAGTGCTACACACATCGACAATTTTAAGACTGATTATGCCGCTACAACAACATGTAATCCACTTCCGCGGCGTCGATCATCATATAGTTTTGAAAAATGAATTGCCGTTTTTATGCGGAAATTTTTATTTTTATTTTCCTGCTAAATTGACAAATTTTGTGAAAGTGACATGAAAAGAAGTGAAACTTATTATTAAGTATATTGAAACATTTAGAGCTATTACATTCTTTATTTATCTCAGAGTTTAAACATTAACATGGGACTATATTTTTTCTTTCTCAAAGTTGTTTATCCAGTACGTTGTTAAAGTAAAGAGATTTAGTTTAAAAAGTGCAACTTCAACTATTTTTGGTAAGTAATACAATAGTTCTAAGGGGGTTTACATCTCACTATGGCACGAGATAGAAATTACGGCATCAAAACTAATACAACAAGCCCAAAATAGAAAAAATATATACAGGGTCATCGAAAAAGTTTGGACACAATTCGAAAGCTCATAATTCAAAAATAATTTGAGCAAACACAATAATATTCTTTTCAAACAACTTGGCAAGCGTCCAAGATTTCTAAATGTAACTGGTACGCAACCGTGACGTTGAACGTTGTGCAGAAGCGATGCGAGGTGGAAGAGGTCTTCGTTCAGCTTTCCGTCAGAGCAATGGCGACCGTTCAGAAGAAAGCTCAATATGTTTTGTGGTTAGCGGAGTACAAATCTGTTAAAACAGTTCAGCGAAATTACCATCGTGTTTATCGCAAACAACCACAATTTGAGCGAAAACCTCTTCCAACTCGCATCGCTTTTGCGCAACGTTCAGTGTCACGGTTGCGAACCAGTTAAATTTAGAAATCTTGGACACTTGCCAAGTTGTTTGAAAAGACTATTATTGGGTTTGCTCAATTTATTTTAGAATTATGAGCTTTCGAAATGTGTCCAACCTTTTTCGATGACCCTGTATATAAGTATCTGCAAAGTCAGTTCAATAAACTAAATTATATTTCAATTCCAGCTTTCTTCCTCAGAACAGAGTGAGATAACGCGTAAACAATAAGCCAAGGTGTGTAAATTTAAGGATCTCAAACTCTTCAAGCTTTAAATTTTAGGCAAATATTATGCTTGAAGAAATTATTGAAATACGAAGAAAAGAATAATAAAACTTTATATGGTTCTTTTTCTTATGTACCCTGTGAATCCTCTAACGGTCCAGGCACACTATAAAGTAAGAGGCATAAATATAAATAATTCCTTTATTTTCTACGTAGAGGTAGACTAACATAGACCGACTTAGGTCTTCAAATAATAACACAACAGTATCGCAACTTGCCGTACTAAGAAAACTGAACTTTAAAGTCGTAATGAACCCTTTAAGGCAGAATATACGTTCACTAACAATACCCGTAACCATCGGGCTCTGAAATAACTATCGAAATCGTGCAGCCACCTAGTCTAAATACTAATACGTGCTCTATCAGTTAAATACCACTATCACCTTCAATCTAACTTTTCTCGACTCTTTCGTATCTCTAATAATAGCGTAACGCACTACCGTACAAATCTCCACTTCCTTCTTGGGCTCTTGCCAACTCAGCGTGTGTCACTTAAATAGACCAGACACCTGCTCCGAACTCACTTCGACTGGCCTGCACTGCGCAGCTACCAGAAATTTGCATCTGAGCAACACGCGAACCCTACAACTTCTCTATAAATATCTAATTTTTCTGGTAGATTCAGCCGTTTAGATGTTTTTAAATTTAGCTATTCATTTTTTAACTTTATGTTTCTATAAACAAAATTAGAACAAGTATAACTCTAGAATTAAATTCAAGTACATTTCCCCAGCTTAATGCAAGAGCTACGAAAACACCGATTTTCCCTCCGGTTTACTATCTTATGTAAATGAAACATTAAACGTGTTAAAAAATCATAATAATTTCATCAAAAACACTAACTTTTCATAAAGAGGATTAGAGTTGTAGTTTCAATTCGGTTAATACCTGTGATTTTTTTTAAAGTTTTGTTTCAGGAACACATTTCGTAGTCTTTCGTAACGTCAAGGGGAAGTTAATTTCAGGAGATTAAGGTTTCGTAAGCTCCGTAATGGCATTAGCACAAAAATATTTTTATGACCATACGAGAAAAATGTCAAAACAAAACGGATATTAACTTTTTAACTCTACTTTCCGGGTTTGTTAATACTCATTTTATGCTCTCAAGAAAGCACCCGAGTAATTGGGATCAGGGTGAGCAAAAGCTATTTCTCTTTCATAAAATTATAGTTGTGAATTTCGATCGCATTTTATGCCCCTTTTTTATATTCTTCTCCACAAGACGTGGTCATCTTTTCGCGTCTCTTAAGATAAACTTACAAGATTAGGAAAACACTGGATCTGCTAAGGCGATTTTAGTAAATAAAAATAATAAAGGTTTACTTTTCTCTTGCAATCTTCTTATTCAGAGTCACTCTTTATTTTTGTACTTTCCCCCTTTATTTTTCTTTTTGTGTGTTTAGGCGTCTGCAGACTGGATGTCTTTGGAGGGTCCCTCTGCCTTTGGAGGGTAACAACTGCCTTTCTGATTTCGTCTAATTCTACCTGGATTACACTATGTTTTACACCAGCGGTTCTCAACCTGGGGGGGGGGGGCGTAGAAGAATTTCAAGGGAGGCGTGAGTTTTTTTCCTAGATTGAAGGACATCCTCGGTGATAAAAAAATCTTCCATTGCAACAGATAAATGAATTGAAGGACCTTTTAACAGGGCATTTGGTAGCATTGAAAAATGAAATTGCAGACTATTTTCCAGATATTAATTCAGAGAACTGGGCGTTTAAGTTGGTAAGAGATCCTTTTAAAATCGACGTGCATGTACTTCCTGATCATATTCAGGAACAGGCAATCGACCTACAATGTCATTCTTCAGCAAACGCGAAATTCAAAAACATGGATGATGAAAATTTTTGGTTAATCTATTTTCCTGTTTACCCACAAGTTGCTTTGGAAACTTTTAGGTTATTAGGGCAGTTTTCATCAACATATCACCTTGAATCTGGATTTTCAGCATTAGCATACATAAAGTCAAAATATAGAGTAAAGCTGTACGTTGAAAGTGACCTGAGGTGTGATTTGTCACAGTTACAATCTAATATTCAAAAACTTGTCAAGGAAACAGTGCCAGCCCTCTCATTAATGTTGTGAAAGTGACTGGTATTACATGCTGCCAACCTCACCTAGATCCTGGATTACCTTAAACATATTTGATTTGTATTTAATTCTTTGATTTCATATGTTCTAACAATAATATGCTCCAAATTAAGATATGTGTAGTAATATAAAATTTTGTGTATGAAATTATCTATATTCTATATTTTCATTTAATAACCAGCTTGAGGTTCAAATTCCAATTGTACTACTTGTATTGACCACATATGGTGGTAGTGGTGGTAGTGGTGGTGGGAGAGACGTGATCTCACATTAGTGTTCAAAGGAGGGCACAGAGCCTGAAAGGTTGAGAACCCCTGTTTTACACCATTATGTTTGCTGCCAAAATGCCATCTTCAATCCATACCTTTTAATACACCATCTTCAATCCAAAATTAATTATAGCTTACATTTTAACGTTGTTATACTCTCTGAATGAAGCTATGCTTTTAAGTCGTGTTGTTGTTGCTTATGCCACTTTAGCGACAGCAACATAAGATCAAGTCCCGAAGTCTTATGGACGATGAAGGCGCGACTCCTGTTTTGACTGGCACCACAAGAGTAGGAGTCCGACATAGTCAAAGGACCAGTCCCGTAATCTTGAACCGAGTCAAGCGACGAGGCCAGAACACTTGACCCACGCACCTCCAGAGGAAATATTGAGAACTTGGAGGACATTGCAGCCACGACAGAATTTATGTGCACCAGGCGCCATTAGTGTACACGGCAGTGGATTTATCAGGTACGAGCATCGAACCAGGGACTTTCAGATCAGTAACCCTCTTCTCTTCCCAACTGGACCACTGCGCCCTCTTAAGTCGTTTGCTAGCAATATACAGATTTGACAATGTGCACATATAAGACTGCCAGGCTCTCCTAAAATTAACCAAAGGTGTTTTCTAGTGGATTTCTTCCCTCTTGGGTATTGCCAATAATTAATTGGCTGATCACATCGCAAAAATTGGCTCTCCTATTCTTCACAGGCCCTAGAAATGTATGAATTTTCACTTTGCAAAATTGTTTATCAAAAGAAATTTAATTTCATATCCAGATCAAAACCTGAGGATCCCTATAATGGGACAGACAAGGTCTGGAGGCATACTTTTGGTGGGGAAGTGGTTTGATTTTAGTTTGGTTCGATACGGTAAATTTTTTTGCTACACGAGGGCTAATTCGCCTGGACCTACTGCTTAAAGCCGATTCCGAACAGCTACTAACATCCATGCTCAAAGGGGGACTCGAACCCATGGACTCTGGTACCGAATGCCAGCGCCCTAGCCATTCGGCCATCGTCCGGCTCTTGGTGTGGAAGTGACTATTTCGGACTGTCCTAGAAAAACAGTTTCTCAAGTTCGCCTTTTCACTGGACTGTCTACTAGCACACTTATTTCTTTTTGGCATCTATAGTTCTCTTTTACTTACTCTGTGTGGAGTGGAACAATTTTTTGAGCTGCTCACCTTAACACGGGCGCTGCACTTAAACATTTAAATTATTTTGTTCAGAGGTATTAGAAAGCAAGAAAGTTAATAGCTTCATAGCCAAGACTTGGCATCTGTTAAGAGCATAGCTTACATTTGAAGTATTTTTACCAACGAAATATGTAACTGCGCTTTTATTTCTCCCTTTTATATCAATATAAATGCACTTAGATAGTACTGGAAATAGTTAAAACGATATGACTTAATTTATGCGATGTTTATGGAATTTCCTAGATCAGTGGGCAAACTGAGGTACGCGTACCTCTAGAGGTAAGCTTGACTTGTAGAGAGATTTCAATTAGCTCTTTCTAGAACATTAGCAAAAATAATTGAGACGTGGCTGGAAATTTTTACTTTTTATTGACTTGAATAGATCCTAAACTGTTTCCAATGTAGATATTTATATTTTCTAAGATTAATTTGCGTAACTAAAAGATTTAACAACACCTTGTCCGTTCCATGCCGTAAAGCAGGTATCTACGTTATATTCCTGAGAAATATGTTTCCTTCATTTGTTGAAAACTTTAAGGATGCTCGACTGAGCAATAAATATTGAAGCAATTTATTTAAAAAAATGCATTTTGCTTCCTTCTTTACAGAAAACTAACGCCTGAAAAAATTTTATCTTTACGTTTTATCTTTGCATATAAATCTTTGTATTTAATCTCCTCATAGTGATTCTCTAGAAGAGACAATTATATAAGGCTATAAAGAGAATCATCGTACAAAAACCTATATCATATTATTATTGCAGGTGTTCACAAACACCCCTAAAACATGATCCGTAATTTCCAACAGTAATTAATAAATTTTCAAAAATCCATTTTAGGAAAATTTAATATGTTGGGAGACACATTAGATATTCATACATTACCATAGGATGCAATTTTAAAAAACTGAAAACAACTGTCTTAGATTTACAGTGGTGTAAGAAAGTTTTCTTCTAGCGCGTTTGAATGAGTTATTCTTTCAATTTCACAATAATTCCATCTATACTTTGATTCTTTCTGGGATTGATGTCTCGTTTGCACATTTTGACATCGTCTTACCCAATCTATATATTTAAGTTGCTAAGCCGACTTTTTGGGCATTCCGTGAGAGAAAATTACTGCATCAATTTTCTTCATTTTTCTCTTAAAAGAAAGATTGTAATCTGTAGATTTCTCAAATTTAGTTTGTAACCGGAATTTGTATTAATCAGCGATAATTTGCAATTAAAAAATTTATGTCTGCGCATGCTCAGTGGCATGTTTCAATCTGGCTTTAGAAACTCATATTTTTTTTTTCGCATGCTCAATCACATGTTTTAATTACACAGGCCAACGAAAAATGAATTTTTGAAACCTTTTTTAACGTTAATAGTTGATTATTATGTAATTTTTGGTGCTGAATCCGTATCTGAACTCAGTTTTTTTCTATCACCCACAGTTTCTTCACAGTGTGACTCCGTGGGAAACTAGTAAATTAGCGGAACATACCATAGAAAGTAAAATTAAATAAATGCTACAATATGAACAAACTTTTATTCAAGTATAAACATGAAAATGCCTTTTTATTACATAGATTTCATGTTTGATTTGGCTTATATTTCCTTCCCCTCTTCTCCCTAAAAATCTTGATATTGCTTTTTCGCCTGTGAATCTCTTGCTCAACTTCTCGGTGAAGTGACCAACAGTAGTCTCTCATCATATTGGTATTCCAGTGGACCTAATACCGTCTTTCCATCAATTTAATATCTTAATGAAACGGTTCACCTTGTTCCTCACTGACATCAGCCAAGCTATCTGGGAAAAAATTAAGGTGACTGTTAAAAAAGTAAATTTTGAGGTTCATCAAACAGCCTAACTTTTTGAACTTTTCCAGCATGTTGTCTACAATAGAAATATAATGTGGGTCCTTTTTGTAGACAAAGTACTTGGTCACAATCTGCTTGAATGATAACCAAGCCTCCCTCTATTTTAAAGTCGGGATTAAAGTTTCTATTATAATGGTCCAAAAGAGTGTCAGTGTTGCTGGATCAGTACCTTTATTTTAAGTACACTCATGGACAAAAAAATTAGCGCACCAAGAAGGAGTCGTCAAAATGAAACGAAATTTTACATACGTAATGACTACTTTGATATAAGTAAATGACAAGAAAATCAAAGAAAAAGGATAATTTATTTCAGAGAAAAGGGCAAAAGAACGGAGGAGTTAATACTCCGCTGGACCCCCTCTAGCGCGAATGCACGATGCGATACGATCGGGCATTGAGTCATACAAGTTCTGTATGATGTCTTGAGACATTTCGTTCCATATTTGCTGTAACCTTGACTCTAGTTCGTTCAAACTAGTGGGATGCCCAACTCGTCGTCCCAAATGATCCCAGATATGCTCGATTGGAGACAAATCTGGGGATCGGGCAGGCCAAGGAAGGGTAGTAACAGTACGGAGACAATCTTGTGACACCCTTGCCGTATGAGGCCGAGCATTGTCTTGTTGAAAAATGGCTCCTGGGAGCCGTTGCATGAGTGACAACACATGGGGTTGCAGGATTTCATGAACGTGGCTGGGTTGGGCTGCGTTGGGTTGTCATTGGGCCGTGGCTGGGTTGTCATGGTGCCACGGAACAATACTAGGGGTGACCGTGTATTTTAGGCAATGGCATCCCATACCATCACACCAGCTGTGGGAGCGATGTGTCGCTGTACAGCAAAGGCAGGATTGAAGCGTTCACCACGGGCTCTCCACACACGAACACGATTGTCATCACTGCCGAGATTGAATCTGGATTCGTCGCTAAAGACGACCTGGTTCCATTCCGCTGCAGTCCAGTTTCCTCGTGCGCGGCAAAACTCCAAATGGTGGCGTCGATGGGTGGGCGTCAAGGGCAGCACACGTAATGGGCGCCGCGATACCAACTGTCCTTCATCCAGGCGCCTTCGTATGGTTCGAGAAGACACAGAGGCCCGTAGTGAAGGTGCTACCTGTGCCTGGATGGCGGCCGATGAAGGAGTTGGCTGTACGCGTTTTGAAGCAGTTGGCTGTACGCATTTCTTACGATGTGGCGGTCTTCTCGACGACTGGTCTGTCGAGGGCGTCCTGAGCCTGGTCTTCGTGTACATGGCATCTCTCATGTCCACTGGTCCCAACACCTCCTCACAACACAATCAGAGCGGCCTAATTGACGAGCTACTCGCCTAGCTGACCACCCAGCTTCCATCATCCCGACGATTCTCCCCCTCTCAAACTGCGACAACTGCTTATATTGTCTTCGAACACGGCGTAATGGCATGTCTATCTCAGCTCTTCCTTTGTAAATGATTCAGCACACTCAAACAAGCTTTGGTTACCTGTTTTGTACTTCACAGAGTACGATGCTCAACGCCCTATACCGGCTATACGTAATGCGTAATCACGCTGCATTTCTAATCATTTGCATATCTCCCCGACATGTACCTTCATTGCAAGTTTCGTTACGATCCCGCAATTATTTCTTGGTGCGCTAATTTTTTTTGTCCATGAGTGTATTTTGTATTGGAAAACAAAGATTTACAAAGCATCTATCGACACGCAAAGAGAGTTAAATTTCAGGGCAGGAAAAAGTAGCTGAAGCACAGCGAGGGAAGAGAGACGTTGTCGAGAAAGCAGGCTGCTCAGTTTTTTATTTTTACGGTTTTACGATTTTAAATTTTTTTACTAAAATTATTCATTACAACTGCGAGTGTTTGTTGTTCAAATATCTAAGATATTTGAACGGCTGGCACTTTAAAATTGTTTCGCGGATACAGCATTACTGATCCCTGCCTTAAGCAATCGCATGGCGATATTTTGTCTATTTTAAAGTGTCTATTATAAAGTTGGAATCGACACATCAATTTTCGGATGTCAGGCCCAACAAACACCCCATTTTCCAATTTTGCTTCTGATAGATGAGGAAACGTCTCATAGAGATACTTGAAACATTATCCATCTTTGGGTAAGGCTTTCACAAACTGTTTCATTAGGCCTAATTTTATGTGTAGAGGAAGTCGTCGCAGCAGAATGTTTTCCGGGTCCTCGAAGTTCTTGAGCAAAATGTTCTTCTCTCCAGGCTTTAAAGATTTTCTTGAAGGCCAGATTTTTCTGGAATAATGTTGATCCCTTGCCCTATCGTCCCATTCACATAAGAAACATGGGAATTTGGTAAAGCCACATTGCTGGCGGTTAGCTGATGGCGTTGAATTCTCTAAAAATGTCATGTCTTTAAATATTGAGTGTTGAAATGAGAAAAAATGGTGGGGATACGGCTTTTTTATTATCATATTCGGTTTCAGCACACTAAAAACCACAAGAATAAGGCAAATTTATTCAAAAAGTTTTCCACCGTTGGCCTGTGTTATAAACACGTTTATTCCGAGGAGTCTCTCTAGATCTCTCTCTGCCCTTTTTAATTTTATCATAATTTTGTTTGTGAAATATGAGATTAAACCTGATGGAAATTATTTATTTCTCGTTGTTTAATGAGCGATATTTTGCAATTTAAAATTTGCTTTCTGCGCATGCTCAGTGACTTTTTAAATCTGGCTTCATATACTCACTAAGCACGAGGCCGCTTAGACACATTAATTGGATTCTGCGCGCTATTATGATTTTCATCATTTGGCAATGATATGTTGAGTATAATTTGTGTATTAGTACATTTATTTGCAATCTAGAGGTCATATTTTGACGGGTACCAACTAGTGACTGTTTAGCTGTCTTTCATTCTAGCGTTATGAGTTCTAGATCTTCTAGATCTTTCTTTCTTCAACGCCCTGCTTTTGTCACATTTTTGATTTGCCCGGTAAAACCTTTGCACTTCATTATCTCAATGCCTGATCACCTGTTGGGTTGGTCCGCAACTAATCACCAACTGGCATACTATTTGTAGATTTAAGAAACTTTTATCGCCATGCGATTGCTTAAGGCAGGGATCGGCAATGCTGTGCCCGCTAAACAATTTTAAAGTGCCCGCCGTTCAAATATCTTAGATATTTGAACAACAAACACTCGCATTTGTAACGAATAATTTTAGTAAAAAAATTAAAAACCGTAAAACCGTAAAAATAAAAAACTGAGCAGCCTGATTTCTCAACAACGTCGCTCTTCCCTCGCTGTGAATCAGCTTCTTTTTCCTGCCCTGAAATTTAACTCACTTTGGGTGTCGACAGATGCTTGTAAATATTTGTTTTCCAATACAAAATACTTAAAATCAAAGTACCGATCAAGCCTCACTGGCACTTATTTGGACCAAAGCCTGAGAACTGCGAATTCAACGTATGGGCCACATTACAACGAGTTGGCGGCAGATTTGGAATGTCAAATATCGCATTAATTATCGATTTTTGAGATTTTTTTTTAAGTTAAAATTTAAATTTATGTATTAAAAATGTATGTCGTATTTTTTTTTCATGTTTAAATATTACCTACCTCTCCTCCTCTTCATTCAGCGGTGCCCCCGAACACCCGGATTTCTGAAATATGCCCTCCTAGTTAAAAAGGTTGCCGACCCCTAGTTTAAGGTATCTGCCTACGCTGAAATGGCTGGTTTGGTTCTAAAATTACTTTGCTTTTATTCGTACAATTATTGAATGAGAATTTACGGCCAATTTAATAAACCGAAAGTGATATTAAAAGACTGGAAGAAGCATCTTTGAATTCCTTTTCTATAAAACTCATTTTGCGGTTACTTTTGTAAACGAGGAATCTAATCATTGAAAATGTATTCAATCTATTTTAAAGAAATTTTGTAAAGCGTTTTACATATTACTATGTTTTTAATTAAAAACTAAGCTATATATATTAACTTTTAGCTTACGGAGCCCATTATTCCGATTCCCTCTTCAGAATGGGAAACTTTATTACCCCTTTGTAAGAGCAGCCATTAAGTGGGTTATCTCTCTCTCTCTCTCTCTCTCTCTATATATATATATATATATATATATATATATATATATATATATAATAGATATTTAAAATTAAGATAACTAAAAGGGACAAATGCGACCATTTAATACTCCAATAACCTGAAACAAGAAATACATTTATATGTTTAATCAGAAAGAAAGAATGTGGAGGTGGTATAGTTGATGACTGGGGGGGGATTGTGACCCCCCAACCCCGGTTAAACATGTTTTGTGCCCAAGCAACACTCTCGGAGGTCGGCTATCGCACCAAGACAGTTAAAAACAATTATTTGAAGAAAAAAACTTTTTTAGATGAAACAGATAAGTTAAACCATATAATTTTAATATAGAGTAATCTAATACTTAATTACAATATGAATAGTGTTTAAAAATAGTGTTATTCATATTGTAATTAAGTATTAGATTACTCTATATTAAAATTATATGGTTTAACTTATCTGTTTCATCTAAAAAAAATTCTCTTCAAATAATTGTTTTTAACTGTCTTGGTGCTATAGCTGACCTCCGCTTTTGTTGTCTGGGCTCAAATCATGTTTAACCGGGGTTGGGGGGTCACAACCCCCCCCCCCCCCAGTCATCAACTATACCACCTCCACTTTCTTTCTTTCCGATTAAATATATAAATATATTTCTTGTTTTAGGTAATTGGAGTATTAAATGGCCGCACCTGTCCCTTTTAGTTATCTTAATTTTAAAAATGTATTATATCGTAAATATATTTGTGTGCAGCTTAGCGCCTAAAATTTATTTACTCATTCTTTGTTTCCTATTATGTTTTTTACATTTGTAAGTATATATATATATATATATATATATATATATATATATATATTTACACTCATTCTTGGTCCCGTATTCTTGGGATACATGCTATCCCACCCTATAAGGAAAAGGTTAATTTAATCATTTTACACGTACCCGCACGTATGAAAAGATAATTTTTTAATCAATATTTTTTCACTTTTCTTGATATATTTCAGTGATATTAGGAAATATTGTAAAACATTTACTTCAAAACGCACCTAAGTGTCACAGTAATATATAGTATAAAGAAAATCAAAATATATTTGGTTAAATTGAGTGCAGTGTCTTTGGCATAAACACTAGATTGTACTAAAAGTTTTATAAAAAATTCCCTTTTTTTAAAAAATGTTATGAAATTTTTACCAAAACTATGTTTGTTTTGATGATCTCAATGCCTGATCACCTTGAGCTCATGCCTGATGATTGAGATCATGCCTGATCTCAATCATATATATCATTCAGACTATATCTCTTTGATATATCTCATTTGAACTAAAATATAAGTATTTAATCAGTACAGTATATTTTTTAAAAGCAAAATGTAGTACTTATTAATTACTTATATTTTTTAGAGTTTTTCTAGATACCTTAAACGAGAGGATTTTGAAGAACAAATACAGAATTATCTTTTGTGTTTCCGAAGTTTCTCATATAAAAAGATATTTTTCTTTTTCTCGCTAGTGGAAAAAAAATAATATAAATATCGGCTATAATGTCACAAATAAAAAGAAATTTATAATTTTCTGCAACGTACATAACAAAATGAGAAAAAAAACAAATTTTCCTGCTTTCAAACTTGTTTAAATATTCTCTTCGTGCCGTAGTGCCCCAAATAATAATTCCAGGCAGTTGCCTTATTCGTGTCCTCGCTGCATTTTTAATTTTGAGTAATGCTTTTTCGGTTTCGCACAACATCCACGCATGGTGTAGCATTTCTTTTGTGCTCGATGTGTAAATCCATGGGAAGCCTCTTCTGTTCAGAGAGGTTACGTGACATGTACCCCTAAATTTAATTCACAATAAACATTTCTACTCGGGCCAAATTTAGAAAATTTAAAAATATGCACATCCACACACACACACACACACACACACACATATATATATATATATATATATATATATATATATATATATATATATATATATATATATATATATATATATATATATATATATATATATATATATATATATATATATATATATATATATATATATATATTATATATATATATACATATATATATATATAGATATATATATTTATTTATTTATTTATATATAAATATATATATATATATATATATATATATATATATATACAGTGGTACCTCGGTTTACGAACAAGTGCCGCAGATGTACTGACATTAGTGATCTGCTATGGAAGCATTCACCACACTTGATTCGGTATGTGAATAGTACACACGTCAATCTCAGTTGGGCTTTCTCTAGCACGTCGGTTGATCATGCATTTTACAGATTTTTATGCAAATATTTTTGTTTAAATTAGCCCTCAATATGGCTTACCAAAACAAGGCTAGAGCAAGTGATATTGATAGCAGGAAAACTAACTTAAATATTGAGAAAATGAAAGACATAATAGCTAAACATGAGGATGGTTTGCGAGTTTCTGATCTCGCCACGCAGTTTGGATTGGCGAAGTTTACCAGATGTACTATCCTCAAAAGCAAAGACGCAATAAAGGCAGCTGATAGGGCTAAATGAGTGACTGTTTTAACGAAGCAATACCCTCAAGTAATAAAAAAAGATAGAAAATTATTACCACTATGGATACGTAAAAAAAGAGCTTGCTGGTCATTGTATTAGTGAGGCTTTAATATGCGAAAAGGCTAAGATGTTGCACAGTGATTTGCTAACTAAAACACCGAGCACAAATGGTGTAGGATGTGACGATTTTAAAGCCAGTAGAGGCTGGTTTGAGATATCCCGTAAGTGAAGTAGAATTAACAGTGTTGTTAGGCATGGAAAGTATGCTAGTTCAGACAAAAACGCTTCAGATGAATTGATGAACCAACACACAATTTTTGAAGTTGATGAATTCAAAAAGTTTGTCGAAAGTGAAGGCTACGGGCCAAACAAAGTTTTTAACTGTGATGAAAGAGGTTTGTTTTGGAAAAAAATGCCAAAAAAAAAACCTACCAAAGAGAAGGCATTTCCTGTGCACAGCCTATGAAGGACATGCTTACAATTTTATTGTGCTATTGCAAGTGGTGATTGTAAAATCAAACCACTTTTAGTTTACTACTCTGAAAATCCTCGTGCATATAACAAAAATAATGTGACGAAGGCTAACTGCCTGTAATGTGGCGAGCAAAAGCTAAGGGCTGGGTAACAATAGTCAGTTTCATGGAGTTAATTATTGAGGTCCTCGCACCAGCTGTCAAGAAATATATTCAGCAGTATAGTTTGCTTTTGAAGTATCTTCTCGTCATGGATAACGCCCATGCGCATCCTCCAAATTAAAAAAAAACAGCTAGACATCAAATATAACTTCTTTAATGTCAAATTTCTACCACCAAACACAACTCCTTTGCTTCAGTCTTTGGACCAGTGGATTATTTTTAATTTAAAAAAGTTGTACATCATGGCACCTTTTTCAAGGTATTTTCAAGTCACAAATGACACCCATTGATTCTGAGAAATTTTTGGTAGGAGCCCTTCAATATCCTCAACTGCATCAACATTATTGACAAGACCTGGAGGGAACTCTCTTATCGTATCTTGCAGTCTGCCTGGAAGAAACTTTGGCCAACTTGTGTGCCAGAGAGAGACTACGAGGGCATTGATAATGAAGAGGCGGAGATACAAGTTATAGATGAGATAGTGTCCATGGGAAAAAAACTATGGCCTTGGAGGTCGATTGTTAAGATGTGGAGGAGCTGGTGGAGGAACGCAGCGAAGAACTCACCACATAAGAACTGGTTGAGCTGCAGAATTAACAGGTGCACGCTATCTAGGAAGAGCGTTTATCAAAGAAGACAATGATAGGAAGAAAGTTTCCATTGCCATGAAAAAAGAAATTTTTCAGGGAGTGGAGTGCAGACATATACTGAAAAGTATCACTCTAATAAATCTGTGACCAACAAAACAGTTAACATTCTAAATGACAATGTGATGACCAACTTTTGTGAAATTCTTTAGAGAAGCAAAAGACAAATTTTTTTGGATTGGTTTCTGGTGCCAAAATCAGCTAGTGAGATTGAAAGTAGACGAAGAGAAAAAACAAAAATCAGAATGGCCTAGTGACATTACGGAAGATGACTTACCTTTAAAGCATTAACATCTGTAGTCCTCCCACTCTTTTCCACAATCATTCATCTGCACGAGCAATTATCTACTACAAAGCTAAAATGCTGTACTGAACAATTATCATGCATTAGGGCCTGTTCACATAGAAGTCCGTTGCGTGGCGTTAAGGAAAAGATGACGTTGAGACGAAAATAAACCAATCCTAGGCGTTAAAAATTTCATTGCTAATCGTTTGGATACCTATGATTGGTTTATTTTCGTCTCAACGTCATCTTTTCCTTAACGCAACGCAACGGACTCCTATGTGAACAGGCCCTTAGATCTTCATAATACACACTGTTTTCCTTTATTCTCAAATTTGTTTATAATTAAACCCATAAAAACAAGGTTAAAAAAATATGTTCTAAGGGGTGAACGGATTAATTCATCATCTGTTAATTTATATGGGAAACACTGCATCGCTTTGCGAACCAAGTCTCGGAACGAATCAAATTCTTAAACCGACGTACCACTGTGTATGTATATATATATATATATATATATATATATATATATATATATATCTTATTAATAAAAGAGAGTGTTTGCGTGTGTGTGTGTGCGACTCCCAGGCGAATCTGTGATACTTACAGACGTCAAATTTGGCACACGGGTAGTGCAGACTATGGGAAGGTGCACCTCGAAGCCCGAATTTTAAATTTTATTCTAGAAAATTTTTTATTTTATGTTTTGTGCGATATTTTATGTTTTTTTAACTTCAGATTACGATATCTCGGCAAAAAATGATCGTAGAATTTTGATCTTTTTACAATCTAAGACTACAGACATTTCTCCTTCAAACAAGACCTCATTTGTATAAAAATAATTTAAATCAGACTAATATTTTCATCAAAATATTAAACGCCCTTTTTCGAGAAGTTTACGCGCTTTTGAACATCTACGGTCGATGCTCTGCGTGTTTTTATCTTACAAAGAAAATATTTACATCATCTGGAAGATGAAAGCATTCTGATTCATATGAACCTCATTTCAAGTCTCTATCTTAAAATTTCGATTTTTAATGGAATTTTAAAGAATGATACTTTAACACAAATTTTGCTGAGCGGTTCTTCAATGCGGAAGAAGGGCAAATTCTCCCCTTGGGTTGTAAACAACAATGAGTCATTCATTCACTTGAATCATTCATCGCCCTCAATGTAAGAAAAATTTAATTAGAGATCTTGAATTGATTAAATCTTTTTCACAGTAAAACAGTTTTTCATTATATTATTTTTTAAATTTCGTTTGTTTACGTTTAAACGTAACAGACCTTTTGATTAAATGTTACATACTTAGAAATAGCGTCAAAAACTTTTAGTTCAAAATTTTTAATCATAATTAAATCATTTCAAGATGTACTGATTTTTTGGGATATTTTGCCAGTTAAAAGTGAAAATTCGAATGGGAATGGATTCGCTTTGGGTTGACTGCGTACCATTTTCAAATTTGCAAAACGGCTGCTTGATGTTCATGCGTAAGTTGAAATTTTTATAAACTATTATTTATTAATGTAATTGTTTTCAAGTGTTTGTTTGTGTGTGTGTTTACTTACGTGTGTTAAAATCATTGCTAAATTCACTATAAGGCTGATTCTCGAACATCGTGATTAAAAAATGTGAATTTCCATTACTTCACAACAGAGTTAAAGATAAGACTGAGAAACCCAACACCAATGATTTTAAAAATTACATCCCGCTCTGTATGTAGAAATGTTTTTTTCATTAAACAATCTATGTAGTTTTAAGCTGTAGAATACGTGTTATAATTTTTTAATCAAATGTTATTATACTGCTTGAGAAATGAAAGAAATTTAGAGTTTGAATGTGGTATTATATTATTTGTTTCATTTGTACAGTTTTAAATGACGTTAATTAATTTCTTATGTTTGCAGTAATTTATGTTTTCGTATCGTTTCACATAACTATTTTTCCTTACATTAATAGAAGTTCAGTTAAAATCAGAAATTTGTAGACAACTTTTAAGAAAGTTGGATTTTTACGCTTTTTCAAACTGTGAAACTGAAGATTCCGATTATGCCTTTACTCTTCACATAGTTTTTAACAATAATATGATCCATAACAAAAAGTCGATGCTATTATTTTTTTTTATTTATATTATATTTATTTTTCTCATTGTATAACATTTGAATACTACTGAAATATCAATTCTACTGTTATTCAATTTAAAAAGAATCATAATATTTCATATTTTAAGGACCGTCCGGCAGTCAATGTGCTGAGGAGGGCCCTAACTGAATTCAATTTGTGCATTGTTTTAATGTGTTTATTTTTTCAATAATTTTTTTGCATAAATAAGAAAAAATAGTTATGTGACATATGCATTATTTTGTACGTCAAATATAGTTACAGATTAATTTTTTAGAAATTTGTGGTATGACTATCTTAAGTAGCATGATTTATTTTTTCTCGATGATATCTTTTTCTTAATTGTCATATTTTGAGAACATAACTTTTTTAAATTAAAAAAAACACAAATAACAGTTTAGGTTAACAACAATTATTGTCAACAATTATATTTCACATGATTGGACAAGCCACAGGTCAAGAAGTGTTGAAATTAATGGAGGTAAGGTTAATTTTTTTTACATGCAGTAATTTTTTCATGTCCTGATTCATAAATTAGAATCGATAGCTGATTTATACCTCATTTATATTTTTAGAATTTAACTTCTTACTTCTGTTTTAACTTTCCTTTCTATTTTACAATCATGTTTTGTTTTGCTATTATTGAAGTGTGTAAAATATTTTTCATTGCTTACTACGATTTAAAATTCTTTTTTTGTATTATTGGCTTGTACTTTTGTATTCATACTGTGTTATTCATACTGTTATTTTTTCTACGTTATTTATACTGTATTTAGTTTTTAAATTGATTTGGTATTGTTTACTTTTCAGCTTTTCCCGAATGATTTTCCGAATCTTTACCCCGGAAAGAGAAGCGAGACTGGAAGAAATCAGACAACAGGAAAGAATAGTTGGACAAAAACCACAGGATGGTCATGATTTTTTAGCAAGAGTGTTTCATGAAAAACAAAAATCACTTATGAGTCTCATCACAAAGGCAAAGATTTTTGGAGAAGTTAGGTGTCATATGTACACCATAATTGCAGTTTTGGCTGATTTAAACTCTGTATTCTCACATTTTGATGCCCCTGTAGCAGTAGTGGATTACATGGTTAACT
This sequence comes from Dolomedes plantarius, assembly GCA_907164885.2. NCBI lineage: Eukaryota > Metazoa > Arthropoda > Arachnida > Araneae > Dolomedidae > Dolomedes > Dolomedes plantarius. Next base: position 161,165,642 of record OU015496.1, on the reverse strand, counting down.
GGAGTTACTCATTTTGTTCCATTTTAAAGGAATTAGGCTGTGGTTCATATGGTAATGGTGTTTAGAAACATACGGCATATGAGGCAGATATTACGGATCAAATAATAGCCAAAGAAAGCAAGTGTCTATAGACAATGCGTGGATTGTCCCGTATTGCCCTCTACTAACCACAATTTTCAATGCCCATATAAATGTAGAGTACTGTAATTCAGTTTTATAGTGTGGCGTGTGAGTGGAACAGTGGTGTGTGGTTTTCAAATGATTTTAGCTTTTACTGGAAATTAGCAGAACATTAGCATCCAAAACAGTAATCGTTTGGAAAGTTTTTATTTATATACACAACTCACTACCATAATACTCTTAAAATTTATATTTTAACTCATTTCGGTTACTGCTGTTGTTTGTAAACACACGATCTTCATTGCCATGCTCATTTCAGAAATTTCTCATTGAGATGATGCTCATTTAATGCGTGTTTTCAAAAGTGAAATATACAATGTTCTGTAAATGTCCGAAAATATTTCTATTCTGGAGATGTAGACAGATTAAAGAATTTAAGTAAACTTTTGTGTAATTTATACATTTGTGTGTGTTTAATTCTTTAAATTAATAGATTTATATTTTTTATACGTTTTATTCTTGCATTCTTTTAGGGGTTTATAGTGTTGCGTGTGAGTGGAACACTGGTGTGTGGTTTTCAAATTATTTTAGCTTTTACTGGAAATTAGTAGAACATTAGCTTCCAAAACAGTAATCGTTTGGAAAGTTTTGAATTTAATTTATTAAATGCTGATCACGAGATTTCTTTTCTTTTTGTGATACTTTAAATTAATTTTGCGTCACGTGCATAACAACGAAATTAATTGACAAAGAAAATATTAAAATACAGTAAAAGATAAAATTTAACCACTAGACAAATTGAGATGGACATTTTTAAAAATTTTGTTCAAAGTAGTATGTTTTATGGATATTAAATCAAATCTATATATAAAACTGTAATTTCCTCACAAAATATGCTTCGCCATGACGATAAATAAGTCCCAAGGCCAAACTTTAAAATATGCTGGCGTACATTTACGAGAAAATTGTTTCTCGCACGGTCAGTTTTACGTAGCTTGCTCACGCGTAAGTTCGCAGACGAGCCTGGTAATATTAGTTCCGCCCAATGAAGAAACAAAATATATTGTTTATAAGAAAAACCTCTAAAAAGCAATTTCACTACTTTTTCATTGTAATTATCCTAAAATGTACCCCGTAGCGAAGCACGGGTATTCAGCTAGTGTATATATATATGTGTGTGTGTGTATGTGTAATGACAGCAAAGGAGATGTCGGATGACAGGTAGAGACCTCGAATCATTTTCAGCCGTGAAGAGAGGCTGGGAAAGGCTTAGGTAGAGTCTATGTAATGAAAGATGTCGCAGGGTGATGAAACAGGCCGGTAACTCGAAAAATCCCAGATGTAGTCGTAGAAAATGGCTGAGAAAGGCTGAAGCAGGGAGTACAGTCGAGGAACACAGGATTCACATAGTTGACACATAATCCTTTTATTTCTTAGAATTACTTTATTGCTGGACATCATTTAGTGTCTAAATAGTTGGACGGCACATAATTCTTGGAAGATACAGTTTTACAAATTAATTACTTATTCCGGAATTTGCCGGAACAAATATATAAGACAATGGACGTAGCGCGCTAGAACACAATTTGACAGGACAGGGACAGAACACAAAAGAAGCGCGAAACTCAAGGTTCACGCCCTGAGTACAGGCGCGCTGAACTTTTAATTGGTTAAAATTGACACCTGACATTAACGCGTCATATGGGGTGATGGGTTCGAATGTTCTACGACATTCGATCTTATATAAGCGTTGGCCGCATGTGGCTTTTAGGGAGAAAACTAATAGCTTAATTTGGTATATCTAGATCAAAATCAAATTGAGGGATAATGTTCTGTTGCGGTAGGACAAAGTTAATGAAGGGAAAGGTTTATCGTTTCACACACACACACACACACACACGCACACACACACACACATATATATAGATATGGTTTCCAGTTTAAGTATTTCCATAGAAAATTAGGGCACTGTCACCGATAATAAATTTCCCCCAAAACACTAAATTATAGTATCCGTAAGATGAATTCATTTTCTAGGTATATATTTAAGTGAAACGACGGTATTGAGGTGACTCAGGTGTAAGTATATGAGAATATTTGACTGTTACAAAAGTAAATTTTTAAATGAGACGAAATTAAAAATAAATGAAATTAGCTGATTTCTCCTATAAAACAGAATTTATCTATACACTTTAAAAAGTTATTTATGCACTCAACACATTTATCATTTTATAAGTGATATCTTTTGTTTATGGAAGTGATAATATCCTTTTTGTGGAATGATTATATACGTTTAAATGTATTCTGAGCGAAAATATAATTTTGAAGTAAGGCTAGATCTCCAGTTATTTCAATTTTGTTAAAATTTCGTCTAATTCGAAAATTTATTTTGGGTGAATTTGTGGGGGATTATTTTTTAAATTTTATTCAACACTGTTTCATTTAAAGTTATAACGTTGACGGTAAATTACGAGGCACAGAATCAGGTGAATTTCGCAAGCAAAATGTAAACGTAGAAGAGAAAATTCTCACAATCTGCCAAAGAATTTGCGCCATTCTGTTTCGGATTATGGCATTTTCCAGGTTACTTTTCCACTTTTCCCGACTACTTGGTTTCATTGCCGCCAAGAGCTTCATTCATCTCACGTGGCAACGGCTTTTGACGGCTTCGGCATAGTGCATTGGAGCAGTCATAAGGTAGCCAAAAGAGTGGACGAATTTTCATCACGTGCTGAACTGCCATATCGTTTTGATTCCCGAGTTCATAAAGAAACGCTCGAATTTTTTACATTGGTCACGGCTGCGATAAACATGTGTAAACGGTTATGGGGGCTGGAGAATGACGAAAGCGTTGCGTGAATTCGTCTTCATCCAGTGATAGAATGCGCTTGAACGAAACTGTTTTAAGTGTATACATTCAGCACGCCATCGAAACACCGGATAGCGCTGCATTCCAACATTCAAAATGGCATCGCATTTTTTTCCATGCGTATATAATCCTAGCTTTACGTGAGCTGAAAATGTTATTTCTGTATAACATTGAACGCCTTTTTTTTTGTACAAAAATCAAATATTTCTTCCAAAATAAGTGAGGAATAATTTGACAGTAAGCTTTTGGGGAGCTCAAAATGTTACTTCTGTATAACATTAATCCCCATTTTTGCGGAAAAATCAGATATTTCTTCCAAAATAAATGAAAAAAAGTTTGACAATATCATAGCTTTTCGGGAGATGAAAATGTTATTTCTGTATAACAGTAAACCCCCTTTTTGCGGAAAAATCAAATATTGCTTCCAAAGTAAATGAGAAATAATTTGACAATATCCTAGCTTTTCGGGAGCAGAAAATGTTATTTCTGTATAACAATAATCTAAATTTTTGGAGAAAAAAATCAGATTATTTTTTAAAAAGAAAGGTGGGAATAATTTGACACTATCCTAGATTTGCGTGATCTGAAAATGTTATTTCTGTATAACATTGAACGCCTTTTCTTGTACAAAAATCAAATATTTCTTCCAAAATAAGTGAGGAATAATTTGACAGTAAGCTTTTGGGGAGCTCAAAATGTTACTTCTGTATAACATTAATCCCCATTTTTGCGGAAAAATCAGATATTTCTTCCAAAATAAATGAAAAAAAGTTTGACAATATCATAGCTTTTCGGGAGATGAAAATGTTATTTCTGTATAACAGTAAACCCCCTTTTTGCGGAAAAATCAAATATTGCTTCCAAAGTAAATGAGAAATAATTTGACAATATCCTAGCTTTTCGGGAGCAGAAAATGTTATTTCTGTATAACAATAATCTAAATTTTTGGAGAAAAAAATCAGATTATTTTTTAAAAAGAAAGGTGGGAATAATTTGACACTATCCTAGATTTGCGTGATCTGAAAATGTTATTTCTGTATAACATTGAACGCCTTTTCTTGTACAAAAATCAAATATTTCTTCCAAAATAAGTGAGGAATAATTTGACAGTAAGCGTTTGGGGAGCTCAAAATGTTGTTTCCGTATAACATTAATCCCCATTTTTTGCGGAAAAATCAGATATTTCTTCCAAACTAAATGAAAAAAAAATTTGACAATATCATAGCTTTTCGGGAGCTCAAAATGTTATTCCGTATAACATTAATCCCTATTTTTTGCGGAAAAATCAGATATTTCTTCCAAAATAAATGAGAAATAATTTGACAATATCCTAGCTTTTCGGGAGCTGAAAATGTTATTTCTGTATAACATTAATCTCTGTTTTTTGAGAAAAAAATCAAATTATTTTTTCCAAAGTAAGGTGGGAATAATTTGACATTATCCTAGATTTGCGAGATCTGAAAATGTTATTTCTGTATATCATTGAACGCCTTTTTTTGTACAAAAATCAAATATTTCTTCCAAAATATGTGAGGAATAATTCAACAGTAAGCTTTTGGGGAGCTCAAAATGTTATTTCTGTATAACATTAATCCCCATTTTTTGCGGAAAAATCAGATATTTCTTCCAAAATAAATGAAAAAAAAATTGACAATATCATAGCTTTTCGGGAGATGAAAATGTTATTTATGTATAACAGTAAACCCTTTTTTTGCGGAAAAATCAAATATTGCACCCAAAATAAATGAGAAATAATTTGACAATATCCTAGATTTTCGGGAGCTGAAAATGTTATTTCCGTATAACATTAATCTCCATTTTCTGAGAAAAAAATCAAATTGTTTTTTTCCAAAGTAATGTGGGAATAATTTGACTATATCCTAGATTTGCGTGATCTGAAAATGTTATATCTGTATAACATTGATCTTGCCTTTTCTGCAGAAAAATCAAATATTTCTTCCAAAATAAGCGAGGAATAATTTGACAGTAATATGAATAACGCAAGAACTTCAGAGCTACACATAATGTCGCGCCAAATGTAAAATATTTCGCCAAATCCACGAAAAACTTCAGTAATATAAGAAAAAACAATTAACTGCCCACAAGAAGAAAATGTTAATCCACGTCCAAAGCTAACATACATGCACAGGTATGCATTTTCGAAAAAAAATATTTAAAAATTATTTTTCATGATTTGTTGATACATTTTTGATTTTTTAAAAAATTAGTTGCCGTTAGTGGTTTAGTTTCGTTTGGTTTGGAGCGCTACAGTCAAATTTTGCTACACGAGTGCAATTTGACCGGAACCTACTGCTTAAAGCCGATTCCGAATGGCTACAAACGTCCATGCCAAGAGTGGGAACTCGAACCCACAGTTGCCATTAGTGAAATCACTCATTTCGTGTACATGCATTTTACTACGTTTTAGTTTACTATCCCTGGAGATCTTCTGGTTATGTTCTTTATTTTTCCTTTCTAATAACATGCATTGCTACTATGTGAGCTAAATGTTATTCATTACATAAATTATTTATGTTCATTTAACCTTTAGCCTACGGAGCCCATTTTTCCGATTCCCTATTTAGAACGGGAAAATTTCATACCCCCTTTGTAAAAACGGCCATTGAGACGATTATATATATATATATATATATATATATATATATATATATATATATATATATATATATATATATATATACAGTCGAACCTCCATATATCAAAGTAACAAAATGCCGGAAAAAAATTCGATATATAGAATTGATCTTACTTTTATCATAATTCTCCTAAAACATTAAAATTTAAGCTCATTTTTATATACGAAACTCCATTTCTAATTTATATGAGAATCACATTAAATGAAAGTTAATAAATAAAAAATGAATTGATATGAAAGATTTATTGAGTACTATATACCTTTTGAAAAAAACAATAATCCAGACAGTGGTTACAGTGATCACAGCTACATTCTTAAAAAAATAACTACGAATATCTTGCTAAACAGCCATTTTTGCGGAAAGTTCATCAAAGAAATGCTCGCATTTATTTAGCCCACTAAAAACTTCATCAGGGACATTTTCCGCGAATTGAAGTCCACGACGTATTATTTCAAACGCAGAAAGTTGGGAGATTTTATTCTAAAGTGGAATAAGATCTCCCAATATGTCATGAAAAAAAATTTCTATATATAGAGATTTTTCCGATATATAGAAACAGTTTTTCTATGTAATGAACATGGAGATTTGCTAAGAGTTCGATATATAGAAAATTTTGATATGGGGAAGTTCGATATACGGAGGTTCGAGTATATATATATATATATATATATATATATATATATACAGTGGAATCTCGATCGATTGTTTTCGGATCCATCGTTTTTCCGTATGTACCGTTCATTTTATCCAGTCCCAACGATCATATTGCTTTGTTATGTTTCCGCATCTATCGTTTTCCCGCATTTATCGTTCATTTCAATCGGTCTCTTGAAAAACGATAATCGAGATTCCACTGTATATCTATATATATATATATATATATATATATATATATATATATGTAATATAACCATTACATCTCGTTCTTAAAATGCAACCTGAAAGGGAAAACTAGATCCTATTTACATGGCTGAAGCTAGACTCAGCCTGAAAGGAATTAAATAAAATTTGGAAGCAGTCGTGTCGAATAGTTTTATTAGAGCGATAGTAACATCCGTCCATCTCAGACGACAGCTCGGAGCGAAGTGTAATATCACCTGTCAACCTTACGCGCTAGAAGCGAGGTACATGTGCCTGTCATTTTGAAGTGTCAGCGGAATTTGGGGCTGGCGATGCGAACCCACGTCTTTCTCGAGACGTGTACACGTGTAGAAATGCAACGTTTGCTGTTTTATGGGAAGTTCTGTTGCTATGGGTTTTTAAAGCGCTAAAGTAATGTTACTGGGGATTGGATTTAGGAAAGGGAATTTAAATGATAGAATGGAGGGCCTAATATTTAATTTATTACATATATATATATACACACACACACACACACACACACACACATATATATATATATATATATATATATATATATATATATCGTACACCACTCTATACACAGCATGACCGTCTGGCTGGACACGTTTTTAGAATTGGTGTCTTTCCGGAGCCCTACTTTACCCTTTGTGGGGACCACGTCATTATAGATGGCGTTATTAGGGATGGTCACTATATTCTTTACTGCAGAGCGCCCCGACGGGCTTCCTTGGTCGAGCGGTACTGGGAGGCAATTGAGACAATGACTTTTTTTCGTTCTTTGTTTGTATTGTTATTCATTATGCCACGTTCTCTGCCACTGGAAATAAAAAAAGATATTTACTCAATGGTGGCAAGGGCTAATAAGGGTAATGTACCCAAGGAATGATTTTGGACGTTGTAAATATAATAATATATGTTTGTGTAATTAAGTTGTTGTTCGTAATGCACCCTGCATGGAAGTTCCACTCCAGGTCCATATAGGCTTCTGGCTGGGTAGTACGGCTTCGGTTTATAATATCACCATAAGGGTAGGAGTCCGTATTGGCTACGTGCCACCACAATTTTGACGTTGCAGCCCCAGGGGCGATATCTGGAGGATCTACCTTCCCCACGAACCGGCCTAGACACGAAGGTATTTGACGACGCTTGTCGGGATTCGATCCGAGCACCTTCAGTGCCGGAAAGCCAACGCGCTACCGATAGGATACCTCTAGCCACTTTATGTATTTAAGTAAATGACAAACCGTAGGATCTTCAAAAGTTTTTGCAGTTTGTTTTTAATACTTAGAAATAAAGTTTTTAATATAAACCTGGGACGGTCAGTACTCAGCAAAGCCTAAATTAAACCCTGACATTAGATTTTAAAAGCATGCATAGTATGTGTTGTCTACTGATACACATGTATTTAATAGAAATAAATGAAAGAAACTGTACACGATCGGAGGTTTCGAATAAAGAAGGAGCGTACAAAGGTAACGCATGTTTACTAACATGGTTTTATTCAGCAACGTTTATTCTGTATGGAAATAAAGGTGAAAAAAATAAATTCTAAGTTTTAGAGCTGTATGTTTTTTTTCTTTTTCGTGTTTAATAAAATGTAGCTGAGGAAGAAAAATAAAATGATTTCATAAAAATGACAATGGGGCCTTTTACAACGGGGCTTTAAAACGGAATAAAAGAGATTAACTCAAATGCAAAAATTTCTTTCAATTAAATTGATTAATTCTAGCGACATCAGTCAGCTACAAAAAAATTGTTTTCCATGGACTAAAAATGTTGTGTAATTCAAGAAGCTGAAAATCATTTATTTCCGTCATGTAATGAGAAAGTATGCCCCCCCCCCCCGAGTTATGAAACGTCACGTGAGATTCAAATCACGTGTTTTGCTCAAAAGGCTTGTGGAAATTTCATTAAGTTTCCATTGTAAAGAGTAAAAAGGATTTTCGATCGACAATTTTTATGCAAAGGGAAATTTCTACGCGGGAAAAGGAGTAAGCGCAGGCGCCCATTCTCTCGTGTGTTTGATTTGAAAGATTTTCGTTTTTAAAAACACAATATGCAGTGAATTTTATTTCAGAAAGGATAAAAAGAGACGGCCTTCTGAAGTAACTAATTTTTGGAGTGAAATATGTGTGAACATCAATTTTTGTTGCTCTCGATTACGCGATTTTCTTTTAATTTGCTGAAATTTCCGGTGTGGTTATAGAAATGAAAAAAAAAGTTTTATAGGTGCTCTCAAAAGGTGCTTTCAAGGTGCTCTCAAAAAATAACGCGACAATTTTTTATAAATAAGAAAATTGTTGCTCACCTTCAAATAAATTTATCTCCTTCAAAATAATCGCCAAGAGAGTCTATGGAATTTTTCAGACGTTTCTTCAAGTCATCGAAACATTGTTTATAGGCGTTGGAACTAACCGTTCGCAAAATACGCGTAACATTTGTTTTAACATCCGAGAAGTTTTCAAATCTCTGTCCTTTAATGGCCACCTTAAGCTTCGGAAACAGGAAAAAATCAGCTGTCTGTAAGTCGGGAGAATATAGTGGGTGATTTATCTCTGTAATTGTAACGGAACCAACCCCTAAATAAATAAGCTATATCGTATAGACCGCGAGAGGGCGTTCCCAGCACTTCGCACGGCCAGAAAAATAGTATAGTGTTTTGAAAAACACCAGAACCTCCGATGATTGCCTAGCTGTAGTGTGGGAAAGGGGAATATGTCCCTATGCTCTTCATGTCGGAGCAATACTGTAGGCACACTTCCAGAAGCATAGGTAAGCGATTATAAATTTGTGTTAGTAAAGTATTTGGTTTCTAGTTTGTTTTAATTATCGGTAACACCATGGCGATCATGAATGCTAATTTTGGCGTCAGTAATTGAATGCTGAGCAAGATATTGTTGTACGGAAATTGCTGTATGGGGCCAAGCATTATCGTGTAAAAGAAACCATTGCCCAGAATCAAACAGTTCCTTCCTAACTCACCTTATCCTGTTTCCTAATCGAAAAAGCACCTCCTTGTAAAAATTTGATTGTTTGATTTTCAGGAAAAAATTCGTGGTGAATAAGTCCTTTGTAATAAAAAATTGCAAAATCCATGAAAGGACAGAGATTTGAAAACGTCTCGGATATTAAATCAAATGTTACGCGTATTTTGCGAACGGTTAGTTCCAACGCCTTTAAACAGTGTTTCGATGACTCGAAGAAATGTTGGAAAAATTGTATTGACTCCTTTGGCGATTATATTGAAGGAGATAAATTTATTTGAAGGGGAGTCATATTTTTCTTATTTATAAAAAATTGTCAGGTTACTTTATGGGCGCACCTTGTATATATTGTATATATATATCGGGTATTTCAAAAGTGATAAAAAAAGATCTGGCTCATTCCCAATACACGGTGCCGCAGCTTGGCGGTAAGTTTTTTAGATTTTTTTATATTTTTTGCCAATTTAGCGGTAAAACGCCAAATGTGGTTAGTGTTTGTTAATTGCTTTTAAGGTAACCATTTATTGCTCTCGATTTGAATAAGATGGCGATATTTTTTGGCGATGTTTTTTAGATGACTTGAAAAAACGTTGGAAAAATTGTATAGACTCCTTTGATGATTATTTTGAAGGAGATAAATTTATTTGAAGGTGAGTAATATTCTTCTTATTTATAAAAAAATGTCCGGATACTTTATGGGCGCACCTTGTACTTTTATATATGACGGTTTTTGAAATTTAAGGATGGTAAAATTAATTTTTACTTTGAAAATATATAGAAAAAAATGAAGGATTTGATAATTGAGAAGTATTTAGAAGATAAGCATGATAGAAAAAATTAAAAAATCAACTGTTTAATTCAAAAAAATAAAGCTGAGGAAAATTTGGAGGCAAGGAATCAGTAAAAATTTACGATCAAATGTGAAACCTAATGAAGAAAATTTACAGTGTAAGCTAAGCATTATATCGCCAAAGGTAGCTTTCAAAGAATTTTTTTTCAAAAATGTATTAAAAAAAGAGTGTTGTTTTTCCAATGTGATAGGCGTTTGACTTTTCTCGACATTCCCCTATCAATACTTGTGTTAGGAAGCGTAATCGTACATTTTTAATTTGGAGATATCCCCATTTTGCGATCTTCAACAGGAAGTGAAGATCATTAGTGACCTTGAGTGGGATGCTCGGACGTGGGGTTGCTTTTGAAACGGCGAGATGTAAATGAAAGAAGACGGGGATTAAACTCCTCAATCTGTGGCCATGCGCTGATTTGGTGACGGGAGACAGCGCCAACCGGTTTTCGACCGACCCCACGGGCGAACCAGAAAATTCAGATAAATCAGTAGTCAACCTGTGTGAGTACGAATTGTTTCTCTAATCTCTCTCTCCAGCATTGTAAATAGGTTTAAGGAGCTATGGCTCTATAACATTTCTAATTAATAAATGTTATAATTAATGTTTTAATTGTGGATTAATCGTTTAACCAAGACCTATTGATTTTAATAAAGTTTTGTATTTGATTGTACCTGATGCTTCGCTGGCATTATTTAGCAAATTGCACGGTTACAAACCAGGGTTAACTTTCACTATACGATCTTCTAAGTCTGGTATTAATCAGAATTATTTATAAGAAACAAGCAGCGTTGCACCACTTGAAGTCTCGTTGGCTACTTAAATATGGGAGCACCATTTCGGTGAGAGAACAAGTACATCCCGCTAACGTGTTAAGTGTTGAAAGACTATGGAGAATTTCAAAAGGGAGACGCCTCTATTTTTAGAGCCTTTTGGGGCTATTTTTAGAGAGTTTTTAGAGCTCAAACCCGCTACTTTGAGTTTCGAAAGTGAGATATAGGTCTTTGTTGAGTTTGGTGGGTGATATCCCTCTATGTAGAGATTTAAATGTAATATTTCCTTTGTTCTTTTAGGTGAAAGACTCCGTTATACTGTTCGGAGAGTGTCATAGGAATATGACAATAGCGTCAAGGCCAGGTGCAAGAGAGTTGAAAGTTACGCGATAAATTAAAATAATTGCACAATATAAGAAAGAAACGGGGCAAGTAAGACTAGCAATAAAAAAAGTAGAGGGGAGAAAAGCCAACAATAAACAAAAAAAATTCTACAGATAGAAGATTGGGCACGAACAAAGAATTAATAGTATAGATAAAAGTTTAGATAAAAAGAAAACGGTGAATCTGAAAAATGAGTTTGCAACGAAGAGAAAAAGAAGAGAAAGCCATAAATTTATGATAGCTATAAAAGGGACCACCCATAATCGGTGATGAGCTGAGCATGGGAATGTCAAGGGAGAGGGAAATTTTTTTAAGTCCCGCCCACGATGCGCATTGGTGAAAAGGGATACAGAAAAGGCAACCACGAACTAATAGATGAGAAGAAATGAGGATAATATGGCCAATGAGATTGGACGAGGCGTGGCCAAAAACAATAAGAGAAAAAGGATATGAAAAAAGAAGATTGAGCATGAAGAAAAGCAGACAAAAAAGGAAGAGCGAAGAAGGGCAGTTGGAGGAATATGAGGTATCAAGTCAGCTAGCAAGCTAGTAGTTGAAAAATGTACGAGTGAAGACGAAGCACGCCCGGTGATAGTGCATCCCGTGTCCAATGCCAATAGAGCCCGAATAACTTCTGTCCACCTGAGTGGTTTTCAAACGTTAGGATCACAGGCAATGTCCTATATTTCTTTTTAACGCCCACAGAGAGATATGCTGTGCAGTTATGAAAAGTAAAAACTCGCAATGTTGCGTTTATATTGTGAAAGACATTTTCATGGGGAAGTTATAATGCGAGATGAGAAAAATAGTTCTATGTGAGCTTGTAAAGAGGGATATCCCAGTGACGACATGTTTAAGAGCAATCTTGCTATGATCAGTAGAAAGGTTTAAAATGTGGAATTTTTAATAAATATGCAAAGAGAAAAGAAAGATGGTTGAGAAACTTACTTTACCGAGTTTAAATCCACTGCCCAAGAGAACTGGCCTTTAGGGAGTTGAACAACCCACATTGGAAAGTTGGTCCTACAACCCAGTTCCGGAAACGGGTACATTTACATGCACCCAGTTCCGGAAACGGGTACATTTACATGCTTTTGCGGGTTTAGAAAATCATCAATTGGGTTTATTAAGCTAGTTGGTAGTCGAGCCAATAGCATACTGTGGCGGGGAAATTAATCGTGAGGGTATATTAATTAATGCAATAAATCAATATAATCACGATCAACCCCTTTCCGTATGGTACATCGACCAGTTCGTTGTGACATTCACACTCTGAGTATATACAGTTGGTTCTCTGTTTAACGACGCTCTACTTAACGACGATCTCTATTTAAAGACGATATTTCCCGGTCCCGGTCCCTCCGACGTAAAAAAATTCTATTTTCAGACGATTTTGTTTCTATTTAACGACGATTTTTTGTTACAAGATAAACTTTTTCTTCAACATTTTATCTACAGGAGGATTACTTTCTGTGGGGGAGTTTGGTTTCAATAACAGACCCGGAATTTCCTTTATGTTTGTTGCAATCATAGGCTTGTTGCAGCGGATAAAACCGGGGGAGGGAGAGGATTACTGTTTCTAGGAAGATTGAACATTCTTCCCTGGTGGATCGAATTTCTTAGTGCGGGTGTGGAATCACTCTATTGTACCTACTATGTTGTCATGTGATTTACGAACTGTCCAAAAGCACCCCTCTCTCACTCCTTCTGGGAAGCATGTGTTCATGTTTAGAGAATTCATGGTTGTGTGTAGGAGCTCATTCCAGTACGAATACGAGGTGAGCAGAGCAAAATGGCATCAAAGCGAAAGCATCTTACGCTACACGAAAAAGTGAAAATTATTGAAAAATGGGAAGAAAGTGTTGGAATAACAAAAGTCCATTTCGCAAGACAATTTCAGCTACTCGAGTCTACTCTCAAAGGCATTTTAGCAAGCAAAGAGAAAATTCTTGAAGCAGCACAAAAATTTGGTTTCGGATCCAAATCCAAATGGCAGAATATTCAGTGTGGCCGATCAGAAGAGTTTGAGAAGGCAGTCCTGCAATGGTTTCATCAAGCAACAGCATCTAACATTCCAATTTCCGGAGTGATATTTAAAGGAAATGCTATTATTCTGGCAGAAAAATTTGGAATGCAAAATTTTCAGGCTTCGGCTGTTTGGCTAACAAAGTTCAAAGAAAGATACGGGCTTGTATTTAAAAGCATATCTGGCGAAAGTGGCTCCGTAGATGAAAAAATAGTGGATGAATGGAAAATAGTGCTGAAGGGGATATGATGAGAAGAACATATTCAGAGCAGATGAGACGGGCCTATTCTACAATATGGTGCCTAATAAAACCTTAATGTATATGGGCGAAAAGTGTTTTAGTGGAAAACACAGTAAAGAACGATTGACTGTTTTACTGTGCACTAATTCGGGTGGATCTGAGAAATTTCCACCTTTAGTTATAGGCAAATCAAAGCAACCAAGGTGTTTTAAGAATATCACCAGGAAACCTTGTGAGTACCGCAGTAGCAATAAAGCGTGGATGACATCACAAATTTTTATTGACTGGATTAAAAAATTTGATGCAAAAATGCATTGAGAAAAGAGAAAAGTTTTACTTTTAATCGACCGATGCACTGCACATACTCCAAATATCCCTAGACTTACAAATTTGACTATCCATTTTTTACAAGCTAATTGTACTAGCAAGTTGCAGCATTAGACCTGGGTATCATTCGCAGTTTGAAAGCATACTACAGAAAGTCTTTAATTAGGAAATTAATAAACAATTCGGCTGACAGTATAAAAATTAGAAAATTTACAATCTTGGAAGCAATGCACATGATAACATCAGCATGGAAAGAAGTTTCTTCATCTACAATAAAAAACTGCTTTCGCGTTGCTGGAATTCACAAAGAACTTGTAGTGGGACTGCAAAGTACGGATGTAGAAATCAACGAAGATGAAATTACCCCTGAAGAATGGAGAAGTCTTGTTGAAGATGAGGATGTTTCAATTCAAGATTTATACAATTGTGATAAATATGTTTTAAAAACAGATTTCAGAAATGTAGAACAAATTTATGAAGATATTGTAAACGAAAACACAGTGCCAGACGAAGAAGGTGAAGTTGAAGACACGGAAAACGAGACACTGCCACCGTCTTACACAGATGCAATTTCTGCTCTAGATGTTCTCAGACGCTATATTACATCGAAAATGGAAGGTGACTCATTTAACATTTTGGAAAATCTGGAAAAGAGAATAACGAAAACAAGGCGAATGAAGCAATCAACACTTTTTGAATTTTTTAAAACGTAATTTATTGTATTTTTTGTACTCTTTTTTTTCAATGTAATTTAAAATAACTTTTTTGTGAATAAAATAATGATGATAATAAAAATAACATTTTTAAACACGCCAATATATTAAGAAATATATTGACAGCCCTAAGCCTGTAAAGTGTGAAGGGAAATATGATTTTTTCACAAATTCTGTTTAAGGATGATCTCTACTTAAGGACGATTTTTCACGGTCCCTTGAAAGTCGTTAAACAGAGAACCAACTGTATATATATATATATATATATATATATATATATATATATATATATATATATATATATATATATATATATATATATATATATATATATATACTACCGTCATTGTAGTTTCTCCATTGTTTAGTAAAAAAGTTTCATACAGCTGGGTTTTTGATTTCCTTACTTCATGCGGAATTTCTTTTCGATGTCTTCATTCAGTGCCCACAAAACTTGCATTTTTCTTTTCAAGTCTTTTAGCCAATGATAGTGAGGAAAAGTAGTTGTTCGCTGTCACATTTCTACCTGTATTCAGGTAATGGCTTATAAGACGCATTAATACAATTTTTTTAAGGGAGGCTTTCAGTTTCATCCTTGATTTATCTTTTCCAAGATATGGAAAAGCATTGCACATAAACTTCGAGTTTACATCAACTAGCATCCAAAATTTTATACCAAATTTGTCGAGTTTTTTCTACATATACTGTATAAATTTACACCTGCCTTTGGATGGAAATAACTGTTCATCCACAATAAGATTTTCACCTGGCTTATATGAAGTAGTTCAGTTCTCTATAAATTTATTCCAAATGTCAGAACACAGAGCAAACTTATCAGTTTCTAAACGTTGAGTCCTAGTTGACTTCAAATCAAACCTTATGTTTCTCATTATATCGCGAAAACGATTGCAAGACATTGTTTCTCGAAAATAAGGTGGACCCCATGTATTATTTCAAAGAAAATCGTAATCCATATCATTGCAACTGTATGCTACTCTTGCATAAATAATAGCAATAACAACATCAAGCACTTCTAGTTATTGTCAAGTTTACTTCGCTGTTCAAAACTGCCTGTACGTTCGATGATGTTTTTATATGGCGTAACATTGATTCATCCATAAATAATCTTCAAGCATTGGGCACATTGTCACCGACATTTTTTTGGCATATGGTGTTGGTCCCGAAACTTCTTTTAGCACATTATTTAGCTCCATATTTTCCAGCTTTCGTTTCTGAAGCAGATGTCACAGTCCACGAGGTTCCATCTTTCGAGACATATATAGATCCTTCCTCGTGATGTTTGAAATAACATTTTATTCCCCTTCCATATCCTTATTCAGATGAATAATGTCTCTTTGATCCTCTACCTTGTCCATTACTGGAACCTAAAATTAAAGAAAAAAGTATATGTATGGTTTTGACAATAAATGATTCTTTATGTTTTTAAAAATGCAAGAACTTCACAAATTGTCCCCCAAAATACAGAGGCTGTTCACACATTTCTTAGACGATGTATATTGTACACTCATGGACAAAAAAATTAGCGCACCAAGAAGGAGTCGTCAAAATGAAACGAAATTTTACATACGTAATGACTACTTTGATATAAGTAAATGATAATAAAATCAAAGAAAAAGGATAATTTATTTCAGAAAAAAAGGCAAAAGAACGGAGGAGTTAATACTCCGTTGGACCCCCTCTAGCGCGAATGCACGATGCGATACGATCGGGCATTGAGTCATACAAGTTCTGTATGATGTCTTGAGACATTTCGTTCCATATTTGCTGTAACCTTGCATCTAGTTCGTTCAAACTCGTGGGATGCCCAACTCATCGTCCCAAATGATCCCAGATATGCTCGATTGGAGACAAATCTGGGAATCGGGCAGGCCAAGGAAGGGTAGTAACAGTGCGGAGACAGTCTTGTGACACCCTTGCCGTATGAGGCCGAGCATTGTCTTGTTGAAAAATGGCTCCTGGGAGCCGTAGCATGAGTGGCAACACATGTGGTTGCGGGATTTCAAGAACATACCGCTGGGCTGTCATGGTACCACGGAATAATTCTAGGGGTGACCGTGTATTGTAGGCAATGGCACCCCATACCATCACACCAGCTGTGGGAGCGATGTGTCGCTGTACAGCAAAGGCAGGATTGAAGCGTTCACTACGGGCTCTCCACACACGAACACGATTGTCATCATTGCCGAGATTGAATCTGGATTCGTCGCTAAAGACGACCTGGTTCCATTCCGCTGCAGTCCAGTTTCCTCGTGCGCGGCAAAACTCCAAACGGAGGCGTCGATGGGTGGGCGTCAAGGGCAGCACACGTAATGGGCGCCGCGATACCAACTGTCCTTCAGCCAGGCGCCTTCGTATGGTTCGAGAAGACACAGAGGCCCTTAGTGAAGGTGTTACCTGTGCCTGGATGGCGGCCGATGAAGCAGTTGGCTGTACGCGTGCATTTCTTACGATGTGGCGGTCTTCTCGACGACTGGTCTGTCGAGGGCGTCCTGAGCCTGGTCTTCGTGTACATGACATCTCTCGGGTCCACTGGTCCCAACACCTCCTCACAACACAATCAGAGCGGCCTAATTGAGGAGCTACTCGCCTAGCTGACCACCCAGCTTCCATCATCCCGACGATTCTCCCCCTCTCAGACTGCGACAACTGCTTATATTGTCTTCGAACACGGCGTAATGGCATGTCTATCTCAGCTCTTCTTTGTAAATGATTCAGCACACTCAAACAGGCTTTGGTTACCTGTTTTATACTCCACAGAGTACGATGTTCAACGCCTTCTACCGGCTATACGTAATGCGCAATCACGCTGCATTTCTAATCATTTGCATATCTCCCCGACATGTACCTTCATTGCAAGTTTCGTTACGATCCCGCAATTATTTCTTGGTGCGCTAATTTTTTTGTCCATGAGTGTACTTACAAAACTAAATTACATAAAATTCTTGTGTTTTAAATGTTCTATTTGACATCCTTTATTCTGAACTATCTTTCGACACCGCAATTTCCAGGATAATAATGCCTTTTGAAGTGTCAGAAGAGGTATTCTATCCCACTCCTCCTGAACAGCTTTTCAGAGTCCTGTAAGGGTTTTGGGACGACGTTTGGATAATGCAGATTTTAAAAGTCCGAAAGCACAAAAATCCATAGGTGATACATCGGGAGATTTAGTAAGGATATCAGTGTAGGGTATGGCCTTGATACCAGTTTTTTGTTCCATTTCTTTTAGGAAATTTACAGTGGATTTTGATGTGTGACTTCTAGCTTTGTCCTGATTTAGTCTCACAGATTGATGGCACTGTGGGTAAAGCGATGGTATTTCATTCCAAAAAATAGGCGATAAAATATGTTCCTGATAGTATTTGGAGTTAATCTTGACATTTTTTTCCACTCTATTTATTTTTAACTTGCCATTATAAGAAAAACCAGCAACAGTCATGAATCCCTTAGAAAAACTTTCTTTCGATTCTTTGAACCATGTACTTAAATTTTTTTCTCCCCTTTTATGATAATAAATGGCTCTTTTTTTGTTGCAATCATTTAAATACACCCATGAGTCATCTATTGTGACTATTTTTTTCCATTTTTCTTTGGATAAGTGTTTCTCATATAGAATTCTGCAGCGCGTCCTGCGTTCAGCGATATGATTTGGAAGAAGACGATGCACATTGCGTTTTTTCGCTTTCTTAAGATTTAAATCAACGTTTATCATTTTGTTTACAGTGGACACCGAGCATTTTAGTGATTTTGCAGCTGTCCTTTGACTAGGGGGATTTTCTTTTAACATTAAACAACGTACCTTTGCAATAGTCGAAGATGTCCGTTTTTTCCTTGGATACTTGTTTGGAATTTTTGTCCCCCTTGAGGCTCCAATTTGACGTTTTTTTCCTTTCTTGTTGATGATATTACCTATCGACGCTTTAGATATCACAAAACCATGACTCTCACAACGTTTTTGGATAACGGAGTATGCATATTTCTCTTCGGAAATAGCATAAATGTAGCCTTCGAACCACTGCTTTGTTAAAAATGCCATTTTGAATAAAAACAAAACTTTTAAGCCGCAGATGATAATTTTGACTTTTTAAAACATAGTACAATTGCAATTATTTCTTTTGCAGCAAACGATTTTTTATTACCGCTTACCAAAATCGTCTAAAAAATGTGCGATCAGCCTCTGTAACAATGCATAAACATTTCTTACTTGTTTCAGCAGATGTGGATGCCGCAAGTACTGTTGACGAACTATTTGCTGTAGAAATTCCAACGGGCTGAATATTTTGGACTGAGGGTTGCTCGTCCATGCTTTCTTTTTGATTCAAAGTTTTGCGGAAGCTCGCAATCCATATCATCATCATCAATACTATGTTCTTCAACATCAGACTAATTTTCAGATATATCCTGTAAAAGTTGTTCAATTTCCTCAGGACTAAGATATTGCGGTCTTTGAGTAGCCAGTATAGTGCACTTGAAAGATGATCGGAATGCACAAAAAGATAAGCTAAGTCAACTACTGCAAACTATGGACTGCTACATTTCTCCAAAAAGAGGTAATCGTACAGAGGGAAGGGGAAGGGGGAAGTATTTCCTGTTGTAAATAATCAGTGAATGAAAGAAATGTGTAGGGGAAATATTTTTCCAAGAAAAGTTGTTTTCCTCGAGAGAAAACAAAATGAATCTATCCAATTTTACTAGCAGTCAATTTGACTGCTCTTGGCGCTTCTAGGTATAACTACAAATAACTTTGTTAACTTTAATTTCATTCGATTAATATTTGATACCAATAACTTTTTAGGTTTTTTAGGAGAATTCAAAAAATTGTGAGTTCCTAAGATAGCGTATTTTGTTAGGAATCCAAGCTGAAAAACGAATACAGTCAAAATGACTGCTCTGGCTCTTCTAGTGTTAAATGATTTTTGCAAAATATTTAGCCTTCAATTTGAAAGTGTTTGACAGGAATTTTTTAATGACAACTCAGAACAATAATAATAATTTCTTAAATGAATAAACATCAAATTATATTTGTAATATTAGATACGAAATACTTCCACTTTCTCTAAACATGCTACGAAAACTTTCAAAAACATTAACCCCCCCCCCTCCCCAATCTGCAAAAATATAAATTCAAATTGATTTTTGTCAGCTAAATTATTATAATTACGGATTTCATTCTGTTTATTAGTTTTTTCTGTACTTTATTTCTTATTTCATTCCTGATTTTTTTCTGTTCCTATTTCATTTCTTTTTAGTTTATATGTGTTATTTATATAAAGCTAAAAGGTACAAAATCTTTAAGAGAATTAATTAGTTTATAAACTTGTAATTCGTATGAAAGGGAAGGATTCCATAGAATTTCGAAAAAAATATCTAGATAAATTACTATCTGTAAAAGATACTTATTTTATTTCCCACTCTCTCATTTATTTACAAGTACCTGTACACACAAATATAAATGCAATGTTAAGCTGAAAATTAAAATGTCAGATTTCACACTGTAGTTTACCTATTTCTCGAAATTCGACCATGCCAAAAGACGTTTTAATCAAATGCTATTAACAGATGTTACTATCTGCAGGTTTGGATTTTGGAATGGACTTGTAGTCAAAATTTATATATACACTGGTGTAAGAAATTAAAAGAATTTGCAGACTTGGTCGATTATCTCTAGAACTACTGTACCGATTTTAATGAAATTTGATATGTACATACATTGATAGACTACAAAACAAATAACCATTCGATAATTGTAATACACACGCATGATCGTAAGTAACATTCGTTGGAGTCCGAAGGTATGAAACAGCGGTTGCAGAATAAACAAAAAATTTGTTAATAGTTGGGTTAATAGGGGGTATGGTCCCCTCTTACAGATATACAGGTCTCGCGTGATTTCATACTTAAAATAAGGCAGTTTATCATCTCCTGGGGCAATTGGTCCCACTCGTTCAGCAACGCTGTTTTCATTCCCTGGATGGTTCTCGGAAGGGGATTGCGAGTTGCAATTGCCCTCCCCAGAGCGTCCCAGACATGCTCTATAGGGTTAAGGTCTGGAGATCTGACTGGCCAATCCATCCGGCGAATATCCTCACTCTAGAAATTCGTCGACCAGAAGAGCTAATTAGAAAGATGATCGGAATGCACAAAAAGATAAGCTAACTCAACTACTGCAAAATGGACGATAACGCGAGGCCTATGTGGCCTCGCGTTATCGTCCATTAAAATGAACTCAGGGCCAACTGCATCCCTGAAAAGGTGAACATAATGCTCCAAGACTTCATCCCCATACCTCACACCAGTCACAGTGCCTCTTTCAAAGACATGGAGAGGTGTGCGGCCATCCAACATGATGCCTGCCCAGACCATTAAACCTCTTCCGCCAAAATGGTCGATTTCGCGGACATTGGAGGGTAGGTAGCGGGTCCCTGGTTCTCTCCATATGAACGTACGGTGAGAATCGGTGCTTAGGCTGATCCGGGACTCATCAGTGAAGAGAACGGTCGCCCATTGATCCATACTCCCATCTCTATGCTCTCTGCACCATGATAAACGGATTCTCCTGTTCGTAGAAGTGAGCGGGACGCAAACAGCAGGTCTTCTTACAAACAACCCTCTCTCATAAAGTCTTTTGGAAACAGTCACCCTTGATACACGGGTTCCTGTGGCTGCATACAAGTCACGAGAGAGCTGAGAAGCTGTAGCACTCCTGTTACGCCTCGCTATAATCTACAAATGGCGATCTTATCTGGCCGTCGTGGCTCTTGGACGACCTTTTCCAGGCTTTATCTCGATGGATCCGTTATCCTGGAACTGTTTCCATAAGTTACACACGACGGTGGGCGTTAAATTGAACTCTCTACAAATTTAGACTTGAGATTGGCCTGCTTCTAGTCTCCCCACAATTCGCCACCTCATTCCATCATCTAAACTTTGGTGGTTACTCATTTTTACTGTTACAATTTGAAATTACCCGATTGCTGTAAAATAACACCCTCTATTAACCCTTTTTTTTCTTTATTCTGCAACCGCTGTTTCATACCTTCCGACTCCAACGAGTGTTACGCACGATCATGCGTGTGTATTGCAATTATTGAATGATTATTTGTTTTGTATTGTACCAATGTATGTACATATCAAAGTTCATTAAAATCGGTACAGTAGTTCTAGAGATAATCGACCAAGTCTTCAAATTCTCTTAATTTATTACACCAGTGTACATCCAAAGAAATACAAGCATACACGAAGAGTATGTATATACATACACGAAGAGATATACATACATATATACATACACGAAGAGATATGCATACTTATACTACTTGTAGAATTACATGAAATAAACTGCATTTTTAACTCTTTTGTTCGGGTGGTTCTAAGCTTTTATAAAATATCGATACGTTATTAATGAAACTTGTAGAAGATACATAATGTAAGAACACACAGCCCATCAACATCTACACTAAAAAAAGTTTTCTGCCTTTTTTTTTCATTATGGATATTAAAAGCTGTGTATTCCAGTTATATCGGTAGATGTTAAAAACTAGAAAGTAGTTAGAAATCGTATTCTTGTTTTTCGAATCATTAAAATCTATTTCTTTCATAAAATCACATTAAATTAAGAATTTTCTATGATGAGATTATTCTGTAATGGAAAAATAATTTTAATATATAATATTTAAATTTTACCTACATATTATGATCTGTAGATTTGGATTTTTGGAATGGACATGTTGTCACAATTTATATATACATACAAATAGATATGCACACTTATACTACTTGTAAAATTACATGAAACAAACAGCATTCTTTAACTCTTTTTTTAGAGTGGTTCTAAGCTTTTATAAAATATTGATATATAAAAGAACACACACACATAAACATGTAAGATTTGTGACATGAAAAACCTAAAATCATGATATGATCAATCATATACAGCCATAATTCATGTATGAGTTACATGTCGAGAAATTC
Organism: Dolomedes plantarius; assembly: GCA_907164885.2. NCBI lineage: Eukaryota > Metazoa > Arthropoda > Arachnida > Araneae > Dolomedidae > Dolomedes > Dolomedes plantarius. The sequence goes on along the minus strand of OU015496.1, from coordinate 161,142,850 downwards.
ACCGCAGGAATTCCCCCGTGGGGCGAGTCAGGAAAAGGAAAAATCTTATTAACCCACAAACGGTATTTCAACTCGCCATGGATTGCGTATGTTAACTCGATAGATGGGTCTAATGACACATTTTTCGAATTCTGCCCCCCCCCCTTTTTCTCTGTGTAATAGTGGTTGCGGTCCCATTTATATCACAGATCATTCCAGTGGTCTGATTCATAAGAACATACGGAATTCTGGCTTACAAGCTAGTCACTACGTAACGACACTTTAAAGATTCAACTATTATACATGTCAACTAGAATGGTGTCACAAACAGGTCACTCTCTGACATTTTTTAGTTTTTCTCCTACATGCACTACATAGGAACATATAGAAGTCATTTCATAGTAACGTAGGTGATTGAGATTTAAATTTGTCCCTTGCTGAATGGCTTAGTCACTACAGCAACATACCCTATGATTTTTTTGAGGACATTTCTATTTTTGAAAGTAGAATAAACTGTTTAAATATCACATCTATTCTTTTTTAGAAGGTAAAAATAATTAACAATTGATTTAAAAATTTATTACTGCATTGTGAAGGATGTAAGACAGGAAAAAAAATTGGCATACTTGCATTCAAAGTTATTTCTTTCGTATTTCCTAATTTAAAGCCAGCATTCAACCTACGATAAGGATTATTTTTCTTTTTACGTCCCTAGAAATCAAAAGTTTTGAAGGTTAGTTTATCGGAGAAATGAAATTTCGTAATCAAAATTAAAAACCCCATTAGATCTTTTACTTCCATGTCACTGTAAATTTTTTTACAAATTTTTCAGTAGAAATTCTCCCTTGAAATATATTTTTATCTTAAATAATTATTTTGTACTCGGTGTAATTGATTTTTGTTTGTCGTTTTTCATTTATATTTCTGAAAATGAACATTTTTTCAACACTTTATTAAATTTAAAAAATATATTCAATGGATTACTTTCAGACATGTTATTAAAAATTATCATCCATCAAAATTTTTAAAAAGGACACGTGAATACATCCAACGGGATTAGAAATATCTAATTAAATAAATGATTAAACAGAATGAGGGTTTCGCGATCACCGAAGACAGAGAATTAATTGTAAACTTTTTTTCTGAAATATTTGAAATGGATTTTGAAATCTGAAGAGTACGACGAGTTTTCTTTTTTTATGCCTAATTGAGGAAAGATAGATAAAGGGGATTTATATGTAAGAAAGATTAAAATAAGGAAAGTACGTCACTACGTTTAGTAAACGTCTATATTTCTAACTCTGTACTTTTTGCGATACAAAAGTACAGAGTGTACAGAGATACTTCCTAACATAAGCAAACTAGTGATACTCAAAGTTTGCTTATGTTAGGAAGTGTGCTCGCACATTTTTAATTTGGAGACATCGACATTTTGGAGACATCTCCGCATTAAAAATTGGGGGATTTCGGGATTTTGATGATCTTCAACAGGAAATAAAGATCATCAGCGACTTTGCGCAGGAGCTCGGACATGGGATTGCTTTTGAAACACGAGATGTAAATGAAAGACAACAGGGATTAAACGTAGCACTCTGTGTTGATGCGCTGATTTGGCGACGAGAAACAACGCTAACCGGTTTTTGACCGACCCCACGGGCGAGCGAGAAAATTCAGACGAATCAGTAGACATGAGATGGTCAACCGGTGTGAATACGACTTCTTTCCCTCTCCTCTCTTTCCATCATTGTAAATAGGTTTAACCCCTTAACTGTCGCGGGCGTATATATACGCTTTGCGCAGTCAATACGTTAACTGCCACTGGCGTATATATAAGCCCTCCCAGAATACTTGACACTGTAATTTGTTTATAGACGTATAACTACGCCCACTGCTTTGGAATGTAATATATTCACCTTGACACCTCGAATTATCGTTTGACAGGGTCATGCTCATTTTTTACAAACGGGCAGGGGGCATGTGAGGATGAAATGTGAATGTAGTACTTCATGTGAAGCGTGCTTGAATAGGTTGAGTGATTTTTTTTCTATTTTGATCCGTTTTCGCGTAGCGATGTGTGATAAAGGTTATTTTCAATATCTTGTACGGATATGTCTGAATCACCCTGTTTTCTTTCTTCGGTGAATTAGATGACTACTCAAAAAGGAAAGTTAGCCGTGTATCCCGCTATCATTGGGCTGAATGTGATGTTAGTTTGTATTCAACGATGTTTCAAGATATATCACACAACAACTAAGAACTAACTCTTAATTTTTTACTATAATCTGTAATTTAAATTTTGTATTTTTCAATTTTTTCATTTTAACAAGATATATAATGTAGATTGAAATCTGTGCCTCAGTTTTTCTTCAATCGCACCGTGTCGCTAAGCGCCTGTGCTGAAAACGGTAGCACTGGGGAGCGCATCGCGTATGATTTCGTCGGCTGTTAAGGGGTTAAACCAGTGGTTATCAACCTCGGCGCGTCCCCCTGGGGGGGGCATAGAAGAAATTCAAAGGAGGCATGAGTTTAAGAAAAGTAAAATGAAAAGTAAAACTAACTGTAAATTTCTGTACTCAATTTTGCGGTCACAATGTAACCGTAACATATTTTTGACATACGAACACGAACACGATAATTGTCGTACACGATAATGTCGTAATTGTAAGAACACGATAATTGTCGTACGTCTGGACGTTGATAAGTGACCTGTGGTGTGCTTTCTCACAGTTACAGACAACCTAATATTCCGAAACTGGGTGTGGTACCGAAGGAGGACCGTTTTCGCCAGATTTTGGCGACATTTCGCTCCCGAACACCAAAATTGGCGAGGAAAGAATTGTCCCACTCAAAAGAGCGTTCATTCGTGGTTTTTTTTTTAAAAGGAGAGGGATTTTTTTGAGGGGTCAATCCCGATTCTTAATAATTTATTCAAAGGCGGGTCGAGTTTTTCCCGATTCTTAATAAATAATTATATCCATGCATTATTTGTGCGTTTCAAAGAATATACATATATTTTGCAGTTTTATGCATTTCAAAGATTATAGCTGTATTTTTCAGTTTTATACATTAGTTTTCAAAAGAAAAAGAGCAAATAATTATATTCTTTCATTAGCTCTGAAGGGATTTTTGTTGCTAATTATATTAAAAGTGGATATAATTAATTACTTAAATAATTAATAAGTTAATTTTTATAAAAGTTTACATTTCTTGATAATTGTATATTAAAAAAATTGATAATTACAATTTTCTAATATTATTATAAATTTCATATTTTGTTTAGTTTAAATGAGAGTTTTAAGCTACTTAATAAATAATTCGAATGATGCCTAATCACTGTTCATGTATTGAATGTATGTATGTATATATATATATATATATATGTATGTATGTATGTATGTAAATATATGTATGTATGTATGTATGTATATGTATGTATGAATATATATATATATGTATATGTATATATGTATGTATATATATGTATATGTATATGTATATGCATATGCATATATGTATATGTATATGTATATATGTATATGTATATATGTATATATCTATCTATCTATATCTATGTATCTATCTATCAATATATATATATATATATATATATATATATATATATATATCAGCCTATATATAAGCCTATATATCAGCCTATATATATATATATATATATATATATATATATATATATATATATAATATTAAAAACTAGTAATTTCTTAATTCAACATTCTTAACATTTAAAAACTATTAATTCCTCACTTTACTATTCCAAATTACAAACCCTTTTTTAAGCCCTTAAAACATTTAATTCCCTTTGGGCATTCGCGTTAAATTCCATTTTAAAACCTAACATTATTCTAAATTCCCTGCGGCGTTTGAAACTAATCTCACTTTTGATTCTAAGTTCTAATAACCTCGAGAGAAAATATTAAATGGCTGCCTGTTGACTCGAAAACTAAAGTTGCGTGGCGTCACTAGAGAGTAAATCAGTTCTGCGCATCAATACTAACTTTTAACCAATCAGCTATTAAGACACACCCGTCTATCACGTGATGAGATGAACCTTTAAAACTATCTGGTGTCTAAAATTAGACACACTCTGTAAGAATCGGTCTGTCATATAATCCCGGGCGGACGACTTGGAAAACTTAATAAAATGCTTTACATTCAATTACGCATCTGTGGTTCCTGTGTCTGCGTTAGGAGTCTTTGCGGGAAAATGCTCGGTTTGTCATCATGTGTATCGGCGACGTCATCCACTATGGCCTATTATTTCTTCCTCCACGTCGCCTATATTTCATATATATATATATATATATATATATATATATATATATATATATAGATAGATAGATAGATAGATACTTAGAAAATCGTATAGTGAAAGTTAACCCTGGTTTGTATCCCTGCCATTTGCTAAATAATGCAGACGAAGCATCAGATACAATCAAATACAAAACCTTATTAAAATCAATAGGTCTTGGTTAAGTGATTAATGCACAATTAAAACATATTAATTATAGCATATTAATTAGAAATGTTATAGAGCCATAACTCCTTAACCCATTTAAAACCGCTCGATGATTCCTTTTTTGGAAATGCACCAAACAGTTTTTTAATACTTCTTAGAACATTAATTACACAATAAATTTGTTTCCATAAAATCAAATTTATTTTTACGAGAGTTACAAAATGTTGCGTTTTCGCAACATCAGTCCAAAACGGTATATACAAAAAAATATTTAAATATTTGAAAGTCTTTGAAGCATTCGGCATGAAGAGGTACATTACCCTTATTACATACAGTAATTGTTTTACTTTTGTAGTGTTTACATCTTTTTCGTTTATTTTCACTATTTTTAGTAATAATATGGCCCGTACGGTCTTTCCGAGTTTAGTTGAGAATTAGACTTGGAATTGAAGATGGTCTTCCAATATGTAAAGCTTGATTTAAACATAATTCATCTGTATTTCTTCAGGCATTTTCATCAAAGATTTAGCGATAGATCTCTGAAACTCTAATAAACTTATTTTAGAATTCACTACATCCATGTAGAGTCTCCATGCATTAGACTTTGCAACGTCAATGAAATTATAGACTCATACACAATATGTTGTAAGAGATCTTCAGTAAACATTTCTAAAATAGCTCTACATGCTCCTGACTCATTCATTTATTTGAAATTTTTTTTTAATTCGACACAATGTAAGTCAAAAGGTTTGCTGCTGAATGTAGGAGTGCGTTTTTCCCATACAATATGCTCCTTTTCTTACTATATTGCTTACTTTTACATTTATTAGAAAAAATGTCGAATTCACCTGTAATGTCTTTCGGCGATTCGACATTTTCACATAAAATATCATCATCAGTAGCATCTTCATCCGTCAAATCATCCGGATCTGGAAGAATAAGGATGAATTGTGGTTCACAGGGCCGTTCCAACCCGAGGGTGCCAGGGGTGCGGGTCACACGAGCGGCAAGTCAAGGGGGGCGGCAAGTCAGGCTCCCGGTTAAAATAAAAATTTAAACTAATTTATTAGTAAAATAATCAATATAAAAATATTATGAGTATGCTAGGTAACTACTTAGAGTTAAAAATGCATTTTACAAGTATAACTGCAAATAAAAAAAACCACATTGGTTTTAAAAACGCTACTTCACGTCGTAACTAGTTGGGAAATACATTGTTCGTTTTTATTTTAACACGTTTTAACCCATCATCCCATCAAGTCGCGTCGCATCGCCGGCATCACGTCGGTGCGGGCGGTTTTTGTCAGGTTGCAGGAAAATACTTGTTTATGCCCTGAGCCTATAAACACACGGATCGGGATAGTTTGCACTAGATTAATTTTAAACGTGTCCATCTCAACAACTGAATAACAAAGCTTTTTGTCTCTAATTTCTGTGCTCGATTTTGTGATTGCTGACTAATAAAAATATTTCACAGGTAAGTAAACTTGATGATAATTTTTCTTTTGCGCGGTTAGGGGTTAGAAATTGAAATAATACATTTATGGTTTGATATTTGTTTTGCAAAAAAAGCGCTAGGATTCATTGCTTAATTCTATTTTAAATGGTTTTTTTTTTGCAAATGTTAAACATATACTACAGGAACAAGTGTAAACTTATTTTTTTAACACGTGCATGAAATATGACAATTTTTTCAAAAATCGGGAAAATACGATTTTTTTATTAAAGTAAACGTAGGGGGAATTGTATTTAAAATATGAACAAAATTAAAATAAAATCGATTTGGAACGTTTCTTTGCAAAAGTCAATCGTTATCGAGAAACAGCTTAACTTACATGCGCCTTTTTTATAAGTTCTTTGCGAAAAGAACAAATATAACTAAAAATAAATAACATTACAAATATAACTAAAAATAAATAAGAATGTAGACAAAAAACAAACAGAAATCAAGCACTCAGGGATCCACGCACCAGAGGCAAGATTCTGTAGTAGTGCCGGAACTGAACCATAAATCGGCGTAACCGACTGGTCTCGTCATCAGTTTTAAAAAATGGCATTTAGACTCAGGTATATTTTAAAGACGTTTTGGATAGGGTTTCTGTTTTCATATTTAATTAAACATCATTGGGGTTTGACGTTGTGGTGATGCTACAGTGATGTCGTAGAGTACAACGACATTGTGTCTGCGGAACTAGAAATTAGAAGAAGAAAGTGCAAAGAATAAAACTAATTGGATAAAACTATAGTAAAACGTGAGAAAGTGAAGAAGCACCGATTGTAAAGAGGGCTATAAAAATAACAGAAGGAGATAGAGAAGATAGTAGCATTTACAGAAACAGATGGGCATAAAATAAATAGGCAAGAGGGAGGTTTGAGTAGAGAATAAGAAGAAAAGGTAAAAAAGAGGAGTAAAATTATGGCCGTAATAAAAGGGGAGTCCCCACGCAAAAGTCTTTAGCCCCGGGCCAGGTTGTAAAAGGGTCCAGATCCGCGGAATGAAGAGAGAGGGATCCCAAGAAAATACGCCCACGAAGCCCAATGGATGGAATAAAATATTAAGGATAAACCACAGGCCAATCAGATGTTAAATTGTTGAGACAGTATAGCCAATCGGAATGCAATGTAGGAGGGTCCTAGAATTAGAAGGAGAAAGATATGGGGATGAAATAAATGAAGGAAGAGATTCAGATTAGAGACTGCGATTTAGCAAGAAGTTTGTTGGGCTGATAGTCGAAGAGAATACTCAGAAAACACATCGAATACTGATAGATGGAGAGTTACACATGAATTCCGCCCTGAAAGGATGAGGAGGCCAGTTGAGAGAGAAATTCCAGATTCTGAAGGATCCGCCAGCCGATGTTAGTTGTTCGTAACCGAACTAATGAATTTAGATGAACATTCCTAGTGCCTCCAGATTTTTCCATTCCCAGACGAAAGATCGACGCCCCTGCAATCTCGTATCAGCAATTAGGTACCGTGCTTTCCCTTTTCTCACACTTGTTTATATAATCACTGCTTCAGTCAATTAAGAATTGTTAATACTAAGAATTAAACTGGTAGGGCGCGACTGCATTAAAATACATAATATGAGTAATAGTGATGAATTATTATGTCAGTAAATTCAGATCGGATATCATGAGTAATATTGATGAATTATTATTATGTCAGTAAATTCAGCTAGGTTAATATGAGTGATATTCATGAATTATTAGCATGTCAGTAAATGGAGTCAGGTTAATATGAATTATATTTATGATGTATTATCATGTCAGTAAATTGAACCAGGTTAATATGAATGATATGAGTATAAAATGATATAAAATAATTGTATGAATTAAATATATGTAGTATCGTAGATAATTAACGTACTAGTAATGAATTTGTAAGTAATATGTGTAGACGAAGTATGAAATATTTAGTAGTATTGTATCGTACTATTTATGTGTTTAATATCCAAAAAATTAATTTGTCAGTGCAAACCAGAGTTGTTTCCATCATTTGGGAATCACAATTAATCAATGTACTAACCACAATCTTAATTCATGAATTAAAAATCATTATTATCATATATTATAGTTATTATATCATACCCCAACTATGTAACTCATTTCACTGCCACAAGTGACGTAACTGCTAGGGTAAAAATTGGCTACTGTTTCGCCATACCGTCACTCACTGAGTTAGGGTATGTATGCATCTTTGTCTTTTCATTAGGATTATACGTGTACTTGCATATATGGTGCGTTGAGCCCTTACTGCAAGTTGTCCGTGTCTTTTCATTTGGTCTTGACTATCTGTTTCTATGGGGATCTCGGGGCCTTGGGATGTCTTTTGGTTATACCTGCATCCTATTCAGAAAGTTCTCCTTGGGGAATCTTGCCTCTGTTGCAGCCATTTTGTTCTTTATTCTCTTATTTTTCGTTTCTTTGCAAAAGTCAATCGTTATCGAGAAACAGCTTAACTTACATGCGTCTTTTTTATAAGTTCTTTGCGAAAAGAACAAATATAACTAAAAATAAATAACAGAACAAATATAACTAAAAATAAATAAGAATCTAGACAAAAAAAAAAAACAGAAATCAAGCACTCAGGGCTCCACGCACCAGAGGCAAGATTCTGTAGTAGTGCCGGAACTAAACCAGAAATCGAGGTAACCGACAGGTCTCGTCATCAGGGAGCCTAACCAAATCAATTACCCCAAGGAGAACTTTCTGAATAGGATGCAGATATAACCAAAAGACATCCCAAGGCCCCGAGATCCCCATAGAAACAGATAGTCAAGACCAAATGAAAAGACACGGACAACTTGCAGTAAGGGCTCAACGCACCATATATGCAAGTACACGTATAATCCTAATGAAAAGACAAAGATGCATACATACCCTAACTCAGTGAGTGACGGTATGGCGAAACAGTAGCCAATTTTTACCCTAGTAGTTACGGCACTTGTGGCAGTGAAATGAGTTACATAGTTGGGGTATGATATAATAACTATAATATATGATAATAATGATTTTTAATTCATGGATTAAGATTGTGGTTAGTACATTGATTAATTGTGATTCCCAAATACTGGAAACAACTCTGGTTTGCACTGACAAATAAATTTTTTGGATATTAAACACATAAATAGTACGATACAATACTATTAAATATTTCATACTTCGTCTACACATATTACTTACAAATTCATTACTAGTACGTTAATTATCTACGATACTACATATATTTAATTCATACAATTATTTTATATAATTTTATACTCATATCATTCATATTAACCTGGTTCAATTTACTGACATGATAATACATCATAAATATAATTCATATTAACCTGACTCCATTTACTGACATGCTAATAATTCATGAATATCACTCATATTAACCTAGCTCAATTTACTGACATAATAATAATTCATCAATATTACTCATGATATCCGATCTGAATTTACTGACATAATAATTCATCACTATTACTCATATTATGTATTTTAATGCAGTCGCGCCCTACCAGTTTAATTCTTAGTATTAACAATTCTTAATTGACTGAAGCAGTGATTATATAAACAAGTGTGAGAAAAGGGAAAACACGGTACCTAATTGCTGATACGAGATTGCAGGGGCGTCGATCCTTCGTCTGGGAATGGAAAAATCTGGAGGCACTAGGAATGTTCATCTAAATTCATTAGTTCGGTTACGAACAACTAACATCGGCTGGCGGATCCTTCAGAATCTGGAATTTCTCTCTCAACTGGCCTCCTCATCCTTTCAGGGCGGAATTCATGCGTAACTCTCCATCTATCAGTATTCGATGTGTTTTCTGAGTATTCTCTTCAACTATCAGCCCAACAAACTTCTTGCTAAATCGCAGTCTCCAATCTGAATCTCTTCCTTCAGTTATTTCATCCCCATATCTTTCTCCTTCTAATTCTAGGACCCTTCTACATTGCATTCCGATTGGCTATATTGTCTCAACAATTTAACAACTGATTGGCCTGTGGTTTATCCTTAATATTTTATTACATCCATTGGGCTTCGTGGGCGTATTTTCTTGGGATCCCTCTCTCTTCATTCCGCGGATCTGGACCCTTTTACAACCTGGCCCGGGGCTAAAGACTTTTGCGTGGGGACTCCCCTTTTATTACGGCCATAATTTTACTCCACTTTTTTACCTTTTCTTCTTATTCTCTACTCAAACCGCCCTCTTGCCTATTTATTTTATGCCCATCTGTTTCTGTAAATGCTACTATCTTCTCTATCTCCTTCTGTTATTTTTATAGCCCTCTTTACAATCGGTGCTTCTTCACTTTCTCACGTTTTACTCTAGTTTTATCCAATTAGTTTTATTCTTTGCACTTTCTTCTTCTAATTTCTAGTTCCGCAGACACAATGTCGTTGTACTCTACGACATCACTGTAGCATCACCACAACGTCAAACCCCAATGATGTTTAATTAAATATGAAAACAGAAACCCTATCCAAAACGTCTTTAAAATATACCTGAGTCTAAATGGCATTTTTTAAAACTGATGACGAGACCAGTCGGTTACGTCGATTTATGGTTCAGTTCCGGCACGACTACAGAATCTTGCTCTGGTGCGTGGATCCCTGAGTGCTTGATTTCTGTTTGTTTTTTGTCTACATTCTTATTTATTTTTAATTATATTTGTAATGTTATTTATTTTTAGTTATATTTGTAATGTTATTTATTTTTAGTTATATTTGTTCTTTTCGCAAAGAACTTATAAAAAAGGCGCATGTAAGTTAAGCTGTTTCTCGATAACGATTGACTTTTGCAAAGAAACGTTCCAAATCGATTTTATTTTAATTTTGTTCATATTTTAAATACAATTCCCCCTACGTTTACTTTAATAAAAAAATCGTATTTTCCCGATTTTTGAAAAAATTGTCATATTTCATGCACGTGTTAAAAAAATAAGTTTACACTTGTTCCTGTAGTATATGTTTAACATTTGCAAAAAAAACCATTTAAAATAGAATTAAGCAATGAATCCTAGCGCTTTTTTTGCAAAACAAATATCAAACCATAAATGTATTATTTCAATTTCTAACCCCTAACCGCACAAAAGAAAAATTATCATCAAGTTTACTTACCTGTGAAATATTTTTATTAGTCAGCAATCACAAAATCGAGCACAGAAATTAGAGACAAAAAGCTTTGTTATTCAGTTGTTGAGATGGACACGTTTAAAATTAATCTAGTGCAAACTATCCCGATCCGTGTGTTTATAGGCTCAGGGCATAAACAAGTATTTTCCTGCAACCTGACAAAAACCGCCCGCACCGACGTGATGCCGGCGATGCGACGCGACTTGATGGGATGATGGGTTAAAACGTGTTAAAATAAAAACGAACAATGTATTTCCCAACTAGTTACGACGTGAAGTAGCGTTTTTAAAACCAATGTGGTTTTGTTTATTTGCAGTTATACTTGTAAAATGCATTTTTAACTCTAAGTAGTTACCTAGCATAATGATAATATTTTTATATTGATTATTTTACTAATAAATTAGTTTAAATTTTTTTTTAACCGGGAGCCTGACTTGCCGCCCCTCTTGACTTGCCGCTCGTGCGACCCGCACCCCTGCCACCCTCGGGTTGGAACGGCCCTGTGAACCACAATTCATCCTTATTCCTCCAGATCCGGATGATTTGACGGATGAAGATGCTACTGATGATGATATTTTATGTGAAAATGTCGAATCGCCGAAAGACATTACAGGCGAAATCGGAATTTTTTCTAATAAATGTAAAAGTAAGCAATATAGTAAGAAAAGGATCATATTGTATGGGAAAAACGCACTCCTACATTCAGCAGCAAACCTTTTGACTTACATTGTGTCGAATTAAAAAAAAATTTCAAATAAATGAATGATTCATGAGCCTGTAGAGCTATTTTAGAAATGTTTACTGTAGATCTCTTAAAACATATTGTGTATGAGTCTATAATTTTATTGACGTTGCAAAGTCTAATGCATGGAGACTCTACATGGATGTAGTGAATTCTAAAATAAGTTTATTAGAGTTTCAGAGATCTATCGCTAAATCTTTGATGAAAATGCCTGAAGAAATACAGATGAATTATGTTTAAATCAAGCTTTACATATTGGAAGACCATCTTCAATTCCAAGTCTAATTCTCAACTAAACTCGGAAAGACCGTACGGGCCATATTATTACTAAAAATAGTGAAAATAAACGAAAAAGATGTAAACACTACAAAAGTAAAACAATTACTGTATGTAATAAGGGTAATGTACCTCTTCATGCCGAATGCTTCAAAGACTTTCAAATATTTAAATATTTTTTTGTATATACCGTTTTGGACTGATGTTGCGAAAACGCAACATTTTGTAACTCTCGTAAAAATAAATTTGATTTTATGGAAACAAATTTATTGTGTAATTAATGTTCTAAGAAGTATTAAAAAACTGTTTGGTGCATTTCCAAAAAAGGAATCATGGAGAGGTCTTAAATGGGTTAAGGAGTTATGGCTCTATAACATTTCTAATTAATATGCTATAATTAATATGTTTTAATTGTGTATTAATCACTTAACCAAGACCTATTGATTTTAATAAGGTTTTGTATTTGATTGTATCTGATGCTTCGCCTGCATTATTAAGCAAATGGCACGGATGCAAACCAGGGTTAACTTTCACTATACGATTTTCTAAATATGGTATTAATGATAATTATTTATAAGATAAAAGCAACGTTTCATCTCTTAGAATACTATTTTACGATAGAGTACAGAAGAAATTATATTTTTGTATAAATCTCGAATCAGATTTTCATAAAAGGCATGTAAATTGTCGTGACTGTCTCTTGGTAATTTTGTTACCTTCAACCAATTCATTGCTATCTCGTTTACAATCTACCTGATTTTCAAGCTGTATTTATTTTAAAAAAATATGCTTGAAATGTAAACTTTGATTCAAGTAAAGATGATAGCTGTTGACAGATGTTGCATATACCATTCTCTCATATAGATACATAAATTCATTTTTGGCATACTGCCCATTATAGACTACAAAATCCTGGTTCTTTGCACCACGTTATATTCTTACCCAATATAAATTCATATGATTCATAAGTATGGAACGCTTGAAGTGTGTATGCCTTAAGGGATTGAAGCTGCTATCTACTGCAGAGAAACTGTTGACGGTGAGCATAAAAAAACTAGGAATGTGTCGGAGATTTCATTATAACGTTTTGTTAGATCATTCAAAATCCGGATTTAAATCGAGACCTAAACAGTTCTATCAAAGGTAACACAAAAATAGGAAACTCTTGAAATTTTGTATTCAGTTCTTTTCTTTTTTTTAATCTTTCGTTGCGAATATTCCTTTTTGTCCGCGTTATGTGGTAAAATATAGTTATTTTAACCCATTAATACCCAACATCGAATTCTTTAATTTTCTTCATCTAATTATGTTTGTACAGGTGCAAAATGAACTGAAAAAATAATAAAAAAATTTCTGCATTAAAATTTTAATTTTTATTCAAAATAATGTTACCCTCCTATATAAAGGACGCTAGGCACGCGAGGGTACAGGTTTTACACAAACACTTCAACACTTAGATTTTCTAAAACTATTCCTTTTAATGTCGTTTTTAGATAAATAAACGCATGAAACAAATTGAACTCTGCAAAAAAATGCATAATAAAATAAACACAAGGAATTTAAGTTGAATTTTAATCATTTAAAAGAAATCAAAACAATTAAAAACGCTGAAAATGCAAAAAAATAATAGCTTAAAAGGCACAAATTTAATAATGTCTTATGACAAATTTTACACACATTTATATTTAAATTTACATATAAAAAGGGCTTATTAAAATACAAAATAATGAAAAAAGCTATTCGTATTTTTTTTATACAATTTATATACAAGCTATTTTGTGTGAAAGATTTCAAAGCAATCTATCATACAAAGATGAAAAGATTGTGAAAGATTTCAAGCAATTTATCATGCAATCCAACTAAACATTTATTGCATGTTCTTGTGGATTATTTGCCACAGCAGGCGCATCTTATCTGTTTTGGATTCACAACGATTAAATGATCTTTTCCAACACTCTTTTGAAAGACACTCTTTTTGAAAGTTTTTTTTTGGTTTTCCTGCAGCCAGACTGCTATTTGATCTCTTACTGTATTTAGAAAAATATGTCTGACAAATTTCTCTTCTAAATTGGAGGATATCCATTCTGTTACTATCATTAGAAGGGCATAATCTGTACAGTAGCCACGCATTTTGGATTGATGCTTCTAAGCTAAACAAAAACATTGGCCACCACCATTTTTTAGACCGTATGCAAAAGCGGTATTGTGCAAGATTTTGATCCATCGATCGGTGCCTCCCATAAATTTATTATATTGAGACACAATATACGGTTGGTCAATCTCTACAAATCTTTTATCAATATTCGACCAGCGTTTGGCTTGAGCTACAGGTTCAATACCATAATGGTTAGACGCCAAAGTAACGACACTATTCTCATTCCACCGAACCATTTTAAATTTTTTGCTGTTCTGAAAATCAAAATTTTCCCTACTCTTCTTTTTAACAGATTTAACATCTTCAAGTGGACTTTTTCAGTTCTATTAACCAGTATAGTGCCAGTCATCAGTAACTTCATTAGATGGTGGGTCCAAATAAATATTCGCTTCATGGAATGTATCATTATCAGATAACTCTGCCATTGAAGCTAATGCCTCTCCACAGTCAAACTTAAATTAAAAACAAAAATATAAATAAGAGCTTTAAAACTTATCGATTGCTCATTTCAGTATATTTAGATCAAATATAATTTGGATTAAAAGACAAAATTAATTCTTGAAATTTATTAAATTATAGACATTTAAAATACACATTTTAAAAAAATCCAGACAATCACCTATGTACTTCGTAATTTTTCTTTATTTTTCAAAATCACTAAATACAGAAAACATCCTTTGATTAAAATTTTGTATTTAAGAGGCTAATTCGTTAATACGTTCATTACATTATCAAGAGGCTAATATTTCTCTTAAATAAGAATTTTTTTAATCATTCCTTAGTCAACAGAACATTTATTTTAAAATTATTTTCATAAATAAGGAATACTCAATAATCTTTATTTATAAAAATTATTTATACCATCATTTTTCTAAAAATAAATAGCATTTCCTTTTCTCTATGGTAATAAAACATCATAAATTGAGAAAAAAAAGATGCATTCGTATAGCGGAACAGGTCAGAGAAACATGTACCCATTCGTGCCTAGCGTCCTATATATAGAACGCTGCGGAAAAGAAAATATAATAGTGTTAAAAAATAATTTTAACAATTTTGAAAGATACGTATTTAAGAAAGAGTATTGACTGTGATAACAGCATAAAATATTTTCGTAACATTGAAAAACAAAAAATAAACTTACTTTTTGCTTGACGCCATTTTGAAAAGCTAAAAAACGACTAATTCTGACTTTAGGCCTTCAAAGCAGAAATAGAAAATTAATGTAGTGCTGCCAACTGTTGGATAATAACAAATACAACACTTTAACATAATATTCTTCTATTTGGATCGAAAAATAAATAAAAAAATTCAGTGATTTAGAGCTTATTATGTAAGCTTTCTTTTAAAAGGACGCTAGGCACCAATGGATTAAAAGTTTCAAAACAGGCACAAAATCCTTTTTCATAACGATTTTGGAAATCCCTTTCGTTATCTTCGGATTAATACGTGGGTTTATGGTAAAAAAAATCCGATGCTTACAGGAAAATATTTCATTTCCGAAGTAATGAAGGCTGCAAAACGGTAGATTATTTTCTCGGTTTTTCAAATTTAAAGGAAGAACTTTCCGAAGAAACAAACCTTTCATTGTAGCTGAAGAGAATTAAAACGAATTCGTAACGTGCTTCGAATTTTTAAAAGCAAAGTTTGGCACCAGAAACCCGCCTCGAGTGGACAAATCCTTACACGATTAAAGGAGTTTAATAAACTGCTGCAAGGAAACATGATTTATAAACCACATCTGATGTTAATCAAACTGGTTAAAATTGGGAAATAACATTAAATATGCAGAATCGGGAAAAAAATTTCATAACAATCCCATTCTCATTTACTTTTCAATATTTTTGACTTAAGACGATATATATATATATATATATATATATCTATAAATAAGTAGCGCGGTAATACGAAAAAGGAAACGTCGAAAGGAAAGCTATTAATAGAACAGAGTAGCGTTGAGGATTAGGTCCAAGTCGTTGGCCTGGCACTTATGGAATTTTGAATTGAAACTTTCACAAAAATTAGTACCTAATTAGCACCAATTAGTACCAAAATATCAGAATTAGTACCCACCAGGATCGCGAGTTATTGCGTGTCCGATTCTGCCGGGCCAGCGACATGGTAGCCCGGCACTTTTGGAATTTCGAGTTGAAACTTTCATAAAAATTAGCACCTAATTAGTATCAATTAGTACCAAAATATTAGAATTAGTACCCATAAGGATCACGAGTTATAGTGTATTCGATTCTTCCGGGCCAGCGACAATCATGTCGCTTCCAAGGCAGGCGCTTTGGAATTTCGAGTTGAAACATTCACAAAAATTTGTACCTGATTAGTACTAATTAGTACCAAAATATTAGTTTAGTACCCATCAGGATCACAAGTTATAGCGTATTCGAATGTGCTGTTCCAGCAAATATCATGCCGCTCCAAAGCCAGACGGCCCGGCAGAATCGGACACGCTATAACTCGTGATCCTGATGGGTACTAATTCTAATATTTTGGTACTAATTTGTACTAACTAGGTACTAATTTTTGTAAAAGTTTCAACTCGAAATTCCGAAACGTCTGGCTTTGGAGAGACATGATATTTGCTGGCCCGGCACATTCGAATACGCTATAACTCGTGATCCTAGTGGGTACTAATTATAATATTTTGGTACTAATTGGATACTAATTTTTGTGAAAGTTTCAAGTCGAAACTCCAAAAGTGCCGGGCTGGCGACATGGTAGCTCGGCACAATCGGACACGCTATTACTCGCGATCCTGATGGGTACTTATTCTAATATTTTGGTATTAATTAGTACTAATTAGGTACTAATTTTTGTGAAAGTTTCAACTCGAAATTCCGTAGCGTCTGGCCTTAGAGCGACATGATTTTTTCTGGCCCGGAAGAATCGAATACGCTATAACTGGTGATCCTGATGGGTACTAATTCTAATATTTTGGTACTAATTGCTAATAATTAGGTACCACTTTTTGTGAAAGTTTCAACTCGAAATTCCAAAAGTGCCGGGCTACCATGTCGCTGGCCCGGCAGAATCGGACATGGTATAACTCGCGATCCTGATGGGTACTAATTCTAATATTTTGGGAATAATTAGTACTAATTAGGTACTAATTTTTGTGAAAGTTTCAACCCAAAATTCCGAAGCGTCTGGCCTTGGAGGAACATGATTTTTACTGGCCCGGCACATTCGAATACGCTATAACTCGTGATCCTGATGGGTACTAATTCTAATATTTTGGTACTAATTGGTACTAATTGGGTACTAATTTTTGTGAAAGTTTCAACTCGAAATTCCAAAGCGTCTGGCTTTCAAGCGACATGATTGTCGCTGGTCCGGATGAATTGAATACGCTATAAATCGTGATCCTGATGGGTACTAATTATAATATTTTGGTACTAATTGGTACTAAATTTTTGTGAAAGTTTCAACTCGAAATTCCAAAAGTGCCGGGCTACCATGTCGCTGGCCCGGCACAATCGAACACGCTATAACTCGTTATCCTGATGGGTACTAATTCTGATATTTTGGTACTAATTGGTACTAATTAATTATTAATTTTTGTGAAAGTTTCAACTCAAAATTCCATAAGTGCCGGGAAGGGACATGGACCTTTTGGGATTAGGCGGGAAGGACCACTTCAGAAAGTGCTGGGTCAGCTTAGACAATTCTCGAACAATCGAATGTACTGGTAGTGCGTTGTTCGAGGTAGCGGGAAAAGAATTTAATCAGACCGGATATAGACTCGATGAGGAGAGTAGCGTAGCGACCTGGTTCGGATTTTGAGATGGCCGATGGTCATTTTGTTAATAATAAATTGGAGAGTCGTTATCGTTAAAGAAGCAATGAATAAAGTAATCAAATGGATAATGGTGTGTTTCTTTAAGAGGATGAAGTGCCTTACAACAATGCGACCGCTCCTCACGTGATTTTGATATATATATATATATATATATATATATATATATATATATATATATACCCAACAAACACAGAGGCATCGGGCCGGGGCCGGAAGCTTCCGGTCAGCCGATTTCTCCACTGCCGGGTTGGAGCATTACGTCAGTATCCGATCCGTCACGGGAGAGTCCTCTCGCCCGCGACTATCCCGTCAAGTGAGGGGATGATTCCGGTAAGAATCCAGCCATCGTTCATCCGATTACTAACCGTGAGGCAGCCGCGAGGAACACATCAATGCGAACACACAGCCACCGCGTAACCGGAGGTTGACGGGCCGGTTACGGGAGCAATAATTGGTGTCGACATACCGTCATCTACCCATCTCGTAAACAGCAATATGCCGTAGGTCCGGGCGTCATGCCGGCATTCTACCAGAATCGGACCGCCGGCATTTTTTCAAAGTTTTGCGTAGGACCCTTTCGTTTATATGCTTATTTTATTATTTATTTCATTGACGAATAACCTCTGATATCAACCCTTTCACTTTTATCATTATTATTTTTTTTGCCTTCATATTTATAGTATTCTTTCCAGTTTTGCTTTATGTATTTTTAGGTATTACCAAATACTGATCTTTGCTATCTATATATATAAAACGCGTAAGTATGCGGCACAAAAATCGGCGATATTTCTACATTCCGAATGGCAACGGCTGCAACTACCAGATGTAAACATTAGCGGCCGACCGCGTGTGTGTAGTGGTTTATTCTTTTACTAGATAATTTATTCTTTTGTTCCATCGGTTTTTCTAAATGTATGTTAGAGGACAAACTTTTGACAAAACATGTTATATCTATGAAATCCAGTGTTTAGTCATGGACAGTTGTATGTAGGTTATCTAGTGTCCGTTCTTTTGATTCTGTCACTGTAGTATCTCCTATTTCTGAAATACTCAACTGTGTATATCAAGAAGTTTGAGGAATATCATAATAAAATATTAATAATTGCATTATAATATCTTAATAGTAAGTAAGAGTTAATTGTCTACACATTTTTAGTTGTGCTTGCTGAATTTTTACTCCATTTTATAAGTGAAGAAATTTTCCCAACAGTTTTTTATTTGGTATGATTAAGTGTAGATATCTGAATTGTGAACAATAGTACATATAAAGAGTGATGTAATCCACACTATATTTTAGTACTTGCAGAATTTTTACTCCATTTTATACGTGAAAAAAAAAATTTGCCTCAACAATTTCTTATTTAATGTCATGATAAAGTGTAGATATCTTAATTTTGAAAAATATTACATACAGAGAGGAATGTCATTTTTAAAATCTTTGTTGTTGCGTTTCTCAGTCTTATCTTTAACTCTGTTTTGAAGTAATGGAAATTCATATTTTTTTAATCACGTTGTTTTAGAATCATATGATTCTATGGATATCCTTATAAAGAATTTTGCAATGATTATAAATTTTTTGGCTGAGATCGCACTACCACTTAACAACATATATTTATGATGACAGGTAATAGTAACATTCCTTACAGACGTTTCTTTCAGTTGAGTTTTTTTTGCAAAAGAAAATATAAAACTAAAAGCGACCATGCTGGTCTCGCAGCGGCTAGTTACCTAAAAATTTGCATATGAATCACAAGTTTACTTGTTAGAACAAAACCTCCTTTCGTATTAAGATACATTTACCCAAATTTGAAAGTTAAGATAACATTAATACCAACCATTAAAGCTAAATCTATCTTTCCATTCGATCTAACGTTCCCGTTTTTTTTAAAATTAGAATGAGATATAGTATGTAAAACAGTGCTATGTATTTATTCTTTCCATTCATATTATTGCATTTCATCCAAAGAAATGCAACATAAATCCATGTTTTTAATAATTAACCCTAAAAATTTGTACTACCCCAGTATAAAATTTATTAACATAATTTGATAAATTTATAAACATAAATTTCATACATTCATTTTTCAAAACTTGAGTAATGTTTAGTGTGATATGATGAAACCCATACTCAAACCTTTGTTTGCTTATGAAAACTTGCTCAGAATTTATTTAAATTATATTTTGGCGTAGAGTTAACAAATGCTCTACAGATAAGAAAATTATTTTTTGCATAGTTTTGTGAATTAAAGAGTAATTCATTAAATTCTTATAAGTCATTTAAAAAAAATATTTTCTTTTATATTATATAGGACATTCAATATCCAACACCTGATAGTACTATTTTTGAGATATAGTACTATGAAAGTAATATTTCTCAAAAATAGTACTATGATAGTAATATTTCATAAAATTTCACAATAGAAGATAATTACAGAAACACATGCTTTTAAATACAGAAAAGAGCTGGTTTAAAGTAAAAATAATTTATTTAGAAAGTACATAGCACATTTACAAAAATTTTTTCTATATTTTCTACAAAACAGGATCCTTTCGCTGTACCTCTCCTCCATCTTTACAGCGTCTAGGGGAAAAAAAAGGAAAGAAAATCAGTTCATAAATTTATGTGAAAGGAAAATGACTCCCCCTGATATAATTTATGAATCAAAAGAAGAATTTATTTAATTTATTTTTTGATGTAGAGTTAGTAAATGCTCTGCAGATAAGAAAATTATTTTTTGCGTAGTTTTGTACATTAAAGGGTAATTTATTGTTGTAAAAATAGTTGATCGTTGAAAGTAGTTAAAAAATTTATTGTTGATAAAGTAGAATTAATTAAATCCAATTAGGAAATATAAATTCTGAGACAGAGGTTTAAAAAAAAACTTGATATAAAACAGCACCCAACACACGAGTGCAATTATAAATCTGTTGTCATTTTATTGATAACTACTTCCAAGCAGTAAATTCCTACCACATTTTTTTGCAAAACCAATTACATACTGTGAAAACTACATCATGTAATAAATATTTACTTGATGAAATTTAATATACTAATAGAAAATAGTTATAAAATATTTGTTAAAGAGTATTCCCCTTTTCACTAAATTTCTCTCTGTACAGTAGAAAATCCAACCATGTCGATTAATTTGCTATTATAGATATAAATAAAATAGGGTAGATTGCCTTGATAAGAGTACAATAATAAGCTTTTAATATTGAGCATAATTTCAGCTCAACATTGAAAGCTGAATCAGAGACTTGTCTAGAATGACACCAAAATTTCCTCTTCACTATTGAGAATAATGATGTTCAAAGTAGAGAAACACAAGAATAAAGACTGAATGCTAAGTAAAACATTAGCATACAAAATTGTAAATCTCTAAATCTGATTACAACATGCCATAGAGAGCATTAATACAGATGCTGGGTCAGATTTAGAAATTTAAGATTTTATATGCTAACATTTTATTTAGTATTCAATCTTCATTCTTGTGTTTCTTTACTTTCAATGTGAGAGTGATTCTCGATAGTGAAGAGAAAATTTTGCTGTCATTCTAAACAAGTCGGGAATTGTGTTTTTCTTGTGGTTTTTTCAAAAAAACGATCAATTATGCCTCGTCAAAAACAGCGATCATCTTTTGATCAAGTATCCGAGTTCGACAGAGGAAGGATAGTGGCCTACTGAAATTGTGGATTATCTTTCAAGGAAATCGGTAGTCGTGTTGGACGAAACCAAACAATTGTAATGCGGATATGTGATCGTTGGATGCAGGAGGGTACGACGGACCGGCGTGTTCGATCGCATCCACCTCAGCGCACCACCTCACGGGATTACTGGCAAATTGTGCGCATGGCAGTGACGGATCGCTCAGTCACATCACGAACCATAGCACAGCACATGCAGTCTGTAACGCATCATCCAGTGTCTGCGAGTACCATTCGACGCCGTTTACAGCAGAGTGGTCTGTCCGCAAGACGTCCGTTGCTTTGTCTAACATTGACGCAAAACCACAGACGTCTCCGCCGCCAATGGTGCGTTGACAGAAGGATGTGGACGGCAGAATGGAATGAAATTGTCTTTACTGACGAGTCACGCTGCTGTCTGCAACACCACGATGGTCGCATTCGAGTCTGGAGACACCGTGAAGAGAGGATGCTGAACAGCTGCGTTATGCACCGCGACACTGGTCCTGCACTGGGTATTATGGTATGGGGCGGTATTGGATATCACTCTCGCACAACTCTAGTATGCATTGCCGGTACTTTAAAACAGCCAGCGCTACATCTCCGAGGTGTTGGAGCCAGTTGTCCTTCCTTACCTTCAGGGCTTGCCCACAGCCATATTTCAACAGGATAATGCGCGACCACACGTGGCACGCATTGTCCAACGGTTCTTCGTCAATCGCCAGATTGAATTGCTTCCCTGACCGTCTCGCTCTCCGGATCTTTCGCCGATAGAAAACATGTGGTCCATGGTTGCTCTACGATTGACCCAGATTCCATCCCCAGCTGCCACAGCAGATCAACTTTCGCAACGTGTGGAAGTTGCTTGGTCTGCTGTACCCCAAGAACTCATCCAAAGTCTGTTTGAATCAATGCCGAGGCGTGTGGCAGCGGTGATCTCCAACAATGGCGGCTACTCTGGCTACTGATTTTGGCAGGAACCACACTTCACAGAAGTCTATAAATTTAATCATTTGATACTTAGTCAACATGTTATCTACAAAATAAATTTTTTGTGATATCTCTTGTCTTTCTTGGTGTTGCAATTTGGGTGGCCAGCAGTGTATTTTTTATTTGCGAGCAGCAGTTATTAGGGATAACCACAGTAAGAAATTTTTCAAACTAAAGTATTTAGATTCAGTAATTACTAAACAATTGTTATGATATATTGTTTGATTAGTCTAGGTTAATTTGAAAATGAGGTGGGTAATATTGACTAGCTGTCAATGTTGAATGAAATGGCATAGATTATATTATAAAGCGTGAAGAAACACTTCCAAGCTTCTACCCAAACCAAGCTTTGAACCAAGCTTCTACCCAAATTTAAATTTTTTTAAAAATATTTTGCTAATGAGAGTATTTTCACAGATCTTAACAATGGAATAGAAAACCCGTACAGTCAACAAATTCATGGATAAACGATTCAGTTCTAAAAGCAAAAAGCCTGGCTTCTGTATACTGTTGTAACATGATTATTATAAAAGTATACAGAAACCAGGCCTTTTGCTTTTAGGGCTGCAACTTTTATCCATGAATTATTTGACCATACAGGTGTTCTGTTCCATTCTTTAGATCCATGAAAATATTTTCAATTTTAAAAGTTTTATTAATTTTTTTTAAAATTCAGGTTAGAAGTTCGGTTTGAAAATTTAAAAGTATTTTATTGCACTTTGTAAAATAATCTATGCCACTGCACTCAACATTGACAGCCAGTCAATCTTTGTATGCTTGCATCATTTTTCAACCTAACTTAGATAAACCAAATAATAGACCATAAAAAACCTACACACTTGCAAACATAACCTTATTATAGTCTACAATTGTTTAATAATTAACTGAACCTAAATAATATATTTTGGAATATTTTTTACTGCCCTTATCCTTACACTTTATAATAACAGCTGCTCACAAAAATATTTTTTATAGACAGATCTCCACCAAAATTTGACAATGAAATAATAAAAAATTAAATACTGGGCAGAAGTTAGTATTCCAAATGACATTCAACTAACTATTAGCTCATCAACGAATGATCTAATACATCTAAAATCTATATTATTATTAATATTACTTCTGTAAGGAATTATGAATGAACCTCTAACTACTTCTCATGAAATTCTGATAGTTAAATTTAAAAAAATTAACATTAACTATCAAGAGTAAAATAACCCTTGGCATTTTATATCTTTATAATATAAAAATTAAAAAAAATTTTGGTAAGCATTTATGATAAAAGACTTTCACAAGAGTCATGGTTAACTGAAGTCCCTGAACTGCACTTTCGGACATACCTAATACTTTAATAACAGGCTTACCAGTTAAAAATATAATGAATAAAGGAAATCAATATCAATCCACAAATTACTGCAATCAAAGTTTATGAGAATGTTCGGATTAGCATATAAAATATACAAAGAGAAATTTGAAAATTTGAGTTGTTTATTAATTAAGAATTATGTAATAAATATATTTTTTATGGTTTTTCATAGAAAAATTCAAATTTAAGTAGAAAAAATAAATTTTAAAAAAATATATTCACAACTTTGTGATTTTGCCCACAAGTTCACTGCTGAAAAAAAAGGATATCTAGAGAATAAAAAAATGGGTTCAGTGAGGTTCAAATCAACTTACACAGATTATGAATCGAGAACACTGCCAAGTGAGCTATGGAATCTTTCGAAGGAAATCACAATAACGTGAAGATGGATTCCAGTTTCAGAATTCTGTAAAGAAACCAATATTTTCTTATAATGCCATAATACAAATTAGAGTGATTTGTGACACCAAGAAGTATTGAAAAGCAGAGTTCATTATAAATTTGCTTATCAGTGAAATAAAAAAGGTAGTATACCCTTACATATATACTTTGGACCATAGGCGTAGTGTGCTTCTAACAATTGGGACGGGCACAAATTGAATTCAGCTAGAGCCCTTCTCATCGCATTGACTACCGATCGATCCTTAAATTTTGAAATATTTTGATTTTTTGAAATTGAGTAACAATAGAATTGATGTTTCAGTAGTATTCAAAAAGTTATACAATGAGAAAAATAAATGTAATATAAATAAAAGAAGAAAAAAAATGTAGCATTGAATTTTTGTTATGGATCATATCATTGTTAAAAACTATGTTAGGGATAAAGACATAATCGGTATTTTCAGTTTCACAGTTTGAAAAATTTGGAAAAAATCAACTTTCTTAAAAGTTTTCTACAATTTTCTGATTTAACTGAACTTCTATTAACGTATTAATTTATTTCAAGTTAAGTTGGGGGGGGTGGCACGTCTATGCTTTCGACCAGTAAGTTCTTATTTATTTTGCGCAACATGACAACTAAATACTCTCTAAAAGTCTTGAAAACAAATAGCTTATAAATCAGTTATTGAGGACATTGTCACATTTTTAATGAAGATTTTACAAATGACACACACAGAATGATAAAATTTTACCTAAAGTTTTAATAAAAATCTAGCACACATGATGTTATCTAAATAAAAGTTCTCATCCTTGTCAGGTTATACAAGATTTTAAAGTTGAAACTGCCAAATTAAATTATATAAATGCATGATGACCAGTAATTTAATCACTTAGGAATGAAAAATAGAATAACTTTCTGCATATATTTATATACATATGATTATGCAATACTAAAAAATAAAAACAACTATAAAAATTAATATTCAGATGTCTGCTGATAAGTGTATGACCTTTTTTTCCAGTTGCTTCTTTTATGCATTCATACAGACTGCATAATTGGGCATAAATCAGAATTATATAGTATGTTGTGTTAAAAATATGCATATCAGATATCTCATCTATAAGTATAAAATCAAAAAACTTCTGTTAGAATTTTTTAAAATTATAGTATGAAGTTAAACCTTTTTAGTTGAGATTGTGAAGTGTGTATAAATATCCTTAATGTGCTACATTTTATGTTTCTTAATATTAAGTCCAAGTTAACATACATGCAAAATGCTTGCAATGCTGGATATATTATATTAAAAACATAAATAATGTTGTAAATTTAAAAAAGTTTCATTGTTACATTATAGCTGTTTTATGGATGAAGTTCTATGTAATGTAATATAAGAAATTGTAAGTAATTAAGAATGTCTGTTAAGTAATATTATGTTTATGTAAAGGTTTAATATATGGTAATTTAAAAGTTTTTTCCCCTCTCTTATGGTATGGATCCTATACAGTGATTCGCAAGAGCTAGTTCATAACTAAAAATTTTGAAGAAAAATAGTAACTTTCTTTTTTTTATAATTTTCTGCTCTGGTTGACTGGAGGTTGGGAAAGGAACGAAGTCTGTATGTTTAAAGAGAATACTTTGATAGACATAATTATTCTAAGCATTCAAATATTTCTATTAAATTTTATAATGAAGTCCATTCTTGGATAGCAGTCAGAATTATACTACCATTGATTCTTTTTTAAAAAAAATTACAGTATTATTTCAGATCTGGTACTATAAAATACATCAAATGTTCAAATGTTTCGATTTGTCTTAAGGATTTTCATTCATTCATGAAAAGAAAGTTTTAAAATTATTACAAACTAAAGAAAAATGTTGTTAGAAAGAAATTGCAGTAGTTTTTATGAACAGATTAAGAACATCTCTGTGGGAAACAGAGAAAGTGTGCATATAAGCCAGCTGTTCCAAAACTTGTTCTCATCTTTGTCAAATTCTACAAGATTTTAAAGTTGAAACTGAGAAATTAAATTATATAAATGCATAATGACCAACAATTTAATAACTAAGAGATTAAAACAGAATAACTTTCTGCATATATTTATATACATATGATTATGCGATACTAAATGTAAAAAATCAACTATAAACATTATTATTTAGATGTATGCTGATAAGTGCATGATTTTTTTCCAGTTGCTTCTTTTATGCACTCATACAGACTGCATGATTGAGCATAAATCAGAATTATATAGTATGCTGTGTTAAAAATATGCATATCAGATATCTGTTCTATAAGTATAAAATCAATAAACTTCTGTTAGAATTTTTAAAAATTATAGCATGAAGTTGAACATTTTTATTTGAGATTGTGCAGCGTGTATAAATATACTTACTGTGCTAAATTTTATGTTTCTTAATATTAAGTCCAAGTTAACATACATGCAAAATGCTTGCAATGCTGGATATATTATATTAAAAACATAAATAATGTTGTAAATTTAAAAAAGTTTCATTGTTATACACTGAAGTGCCACTGAATTACGGATACCTACCTAGTAACGAGTTGGGCCTCCTCTGGCCTTGATAACGGCTGCTACACGACGAGGCATAGATTCAACAAGTTTCTGGAAACATTCCACGGGAATGGCTTGCCAAATTTTGGCTAAAGCTGTCCATAATTCAGTAAGGTTCTTTGGTGCTGTGTGATGGCCTTTCACGTCTTGTTCCAAAACATCCCAAAGATGCTCAATAGGATTTAAGTCTGGACTTCTAGGTGGCCAATTCGTGACAGAGAAGTCAGAGGAATGCTCATCCAACCAGCCAGTAGCCAACCTGGACTTGTGAGAGGTACAGTTGTCTTGCTGGAAAACTCCATTACCGTGCGGATAACAGAACAGCATAAACGGATGGAGGTGATCACCAAGCAACTTTACGTACCGAATTGCATTGAGGGAGGTTGGTACACGCACCAAAGATCCCAAACTGTGCCACGAAAAAACACCCCAGACCATGATTGAGCCACCATGCCCTTGTACAGTTCCAGCCAGGCATACAGGATCCATGGCTTCATGAGCCTGACGCCATATTCTCAGCCTCCCGTCGGCGTTAAGTAGTCGGAATCGAGAATCATCACTCCATGCTACTCGTTTCCAGTCCTCTACACTCCAGTCGCTGTGTTCTCTTGCCCAGGCAAGACGTGCAGCCCGATGACGAGTACTCTCGTAGGTCGACGGCTCCCGAAACCCATACGGTGAAGCCAGCGCTGCACAGTCCGTTTACTGACTGTACGACTGGCACCGTCATTAAACTGGGTGGTAATTTGAGCTAATGTTTGGCTTCGCTGGCTACGTACAATACGCCTGAGCCGTCTCTCACCCTGCACTGTCAAGGCTAATTGTCCTTTGCAGTTTGCCCGATCGCTAGTTTTTTCCACCATCCATGTATTCTTGGTATACTCTTGGCACTGTCGACCTTGAAAATCCTAGATGTCTGACGATTTCGGAAATTGAATGGCCCATGCGTCGCGCAACTACGATTTGTCCGCGATCGAAGGCATCTAAATCAGGCAGTTTACCCATACTGGCAATTCCAACAACTAATTCAGAACAACCACAGTACGCGCTATATATGCAGTTACCACAGCGCCCTCACTTGCGCATACATGATGCGCAGCGCTACACAATTTGCATAGGCTTTGCTATCCCTAATTCAGTGGCACTTCAGTGTATTATAGCTGTTTTATGGATGAAGTTCTATGTAATGTAATATAAGAAATTGTAAGTAATTAAGAATGTCTGTTAAGTAATATTATGTTTATGTAAAGGTTTAATATATGGTAATTTAAAAGTTCTTTTCCCCTCTCTTATGGTATGGCTCCTCTACAGTGATTCGCGAGAGCTAGTTCATAACTAAAAATTTTGAAGAAAAATAGAAACTTTCTTTTTTTTATAATTTTCTGCTCTGGTTGACTGGAGATTGGGAAAGGAACGAAGTCTGTATGTTTAAAGAGAATACTTTGATAGTCATAATTATTCTAAGCATTCAAATATTTATTATATAATATACTACAAAATATAATTGATTCAGAACTATAATGAAAGGCCTTTTTTTGGTTAATAATAAAGTCAGTTGTTCAGTGAAGAAGTCAGTTATTGTATTTGGTTGATCAGAAATAGTCTTAGTACATCAAGCAATTCAATTACCACATTTAATACATTTTCACCATCACTCATTACTGTTTTCATTTAATCCAAATTCTTTTAAAATGCTTAACAAATCATTTAGGATATTTGTTTTGCAAGGAAATTTATAATTATTAAATTTTGAAATCTTACAATTCTTAAGAAATGCCACAATATTTAGATTATTATCAATAAGCATAGATTTTAAAATACATGGTGCAGGTGAGAAATTCAGCTGATAAAAATAAACTAATGAATCTTTAAATTAATCTGTTTTAGAATAGCACGTTACCTTTTGATGCTTTCCAAAATCCTTTAGACTTTGTTGTATAGCCAGACTGACGTTTTTTGATCTTTTCTACGAAACTAAATACAAAAAAAAAGATATTTACTTTACTACAAAGTAAAATTACATAGTTCATTTAAACACAGAAGTATTTGCATAAATGTATATCTAAATTACAAAGTGTTATAATGAAGTTTCTGGGATTTTTATAACATTCAATTACATTAATTTAACTTTTATATCCTATAATAACTGTAGGCAAGACATTTAAGATCAACTCAGTTACTCCTACCTATTCTTTTACATCAATATATGCATTAAATTTGAAACGTTGAAAATTAAACACAATAAATTATTTTAAATAACTGCAATTAGTTTAATCACAAATCTCTAAACAATAAACAATGTTACTTATCCTTGAACTGGAGGTAACTATGAAATCTTTTCTTGAGATCGCTGTCATCCATTTCCTTTTTTGGCATAATTTTTCTTCAATAGCACATGTCCTGAGGAAGAAAAATGCCTGTGTTGTTACGCCAGAAAGACGCACAAAAATCACAAGCGCGTAAAACATCGCCAACATCATAAATTGCTAACTCTCAGAGATAACTTCTTTTAAGAGACACCCACTACGAGTGAAGCTACCCTAACTACGTCACTCTTTAAAGTGGAAACCCGAGCAAAAGCTTTCTTCTCTACGTCGTTCATTGGTCCACGTAGCTCCCATGCAACCTAAGTTCTGCCTTTCTTCCCCGACCTTTCCATCATGGCACTGAATTTAAACCTAATATCAAATTCGATAGCTGAAGCATTTTTCTTCTGCTTTCATAAGCTTCTGGGGAACTAAAAACACAGACGACGACCCCCCTTTTTTTTAATCAAACCACTGAGCTGCTCTTACAATGACAGATTTTTACTATTTTGTCATAATAAATCTTAGTCATATGAACAGTATTTACGGTTTAAAGTATTCAAATCATAATGAAATACATCTCATTTTCATCATATTAATTTTACAGTAGCATATTCTTATACACATTGGAATGAAAGAAAAACAATTTTTAATTAACGGACCATAGTTAAAACAAACAAATCACACCTATTTAGTTCTTGTATATTTTTTAAGTTTATTCTGTTTCTAGTTTATATTGTCGTTTTCAAGTTTATATTGTTGTTTTGTTTTGGTTTGGTTCCTGATCCTTTGTAGTAAACAAAAACATTCATGTTTTTCAAAAGTCCATAGTAATCACACATGGTATCCGTCACTTGTTTCACTGACACTTTGATTTTTTTTCTTCTTGTTTCAAATTTTGGTATTAATGTAATTTTGTTTTTATCAATGCATGTCTCGCAGAAGTGCCCCGAACGGACAACGATGACTCGCTAACTAATTTAACAATCCCTTCTACTGCTTGAGTGTGACATGGAAAATTATTGAAGTCAATACGTTGACTCTCGTGATAGGTTCCTTTGCTTCCTTTATAAACTGCTTTAGTTTTTCATCAGAAATTCCTCTTCATAGGAAGTTCTGTTACTTTAACATCATTCCATTCATTCATATCAATATAATCCTTGGAATCAAAGTTTATACGTTGAATTAAAAACTTTCCTTCGTTTGCAGTCCTTGCTTTTAGAATCCTACGTAATCCAAGCTCTCTTACATGACTGCGATCATCTGATATCATACTAAGGAGGAATTTTCTGAAGCAGATTTTTGTTACTGAAAAAGGTATAAAAGATGGCATAATAGCACTTTCAACAGCAACAACCAACACTTAAACATTACTGTAATTGGATGTGATGGAACTGGTTTGAACACCGGATAGAATAATGGTGCGATTCCTTTATTGGAAAAGGAATTAAGAAGGCCACTGCAGTGGTTGATTTGTCTATTTCAAGTAACTGAACTGCCCCTACATCCTAATTAAAGGTCCAAATGAATTTGGAGGTGAAATAGGTAAACAACTAGAAAATTGCTGTGAACTTCCAGTGATTGAATTTTCACCTATTGAAAATGACATTCCATTACTAGAAGTTAAGGATGATTTAAGTGTAGATCCAAAATATTTGCTAGAAATGTGTAATGTAATCTCTGTTCTAAGGTACTCTTCTGTTTGGCCATGAGAAAACCAGGACAACTTTGTCATTCATGATGGCTTACATTAGCAAACCGAATACTTCCCTTGTATGCGGGAACAGAATGTACTGCAAAAAATCTCCGAATACTGACTGAGTACATTTTGTAAGTTTATGCACCTGTTTGGTTTAACATAAAGCTGAAACCATCTTGTATCCATTGATCGAAGAACTTGTGGAAACTTGTAAGCTATTCACGTTACGTCCATCAGACTCTTAAAAATGTAATTGACTCAGTCATTCAAAGAAATGCATACTTTGCTGCTTCTGAAAATCTCCTTCTATGTATGATATCAGATGATCGCAGTCACGTAAAAGAACTTGGATTACGCCGGATTCTAAAAGCAAGGACTGAAAATGAAGGGGGCATCAGACAGTTTTTAATTCAACGTATAAACTTTGATGCCAATGATATGATTGAACGGAATGTTGTTAAAGTAACAGAACAAGGCATATTTCTGATAACAAATTAAAGCAGTTTATAAAGGAAGCAAAAGCATCTGATTATGAGAGTCAACGTAGTGACTTCAGTAATTTTCCATGTCACACACAAGCAGTAGAAAGGATTGTTAAATCCGTTATCGAGTCATCCTTGTCCATCCGCGGCACTTCTGAGAGAGTTGCATTGATAAAAACAAAAATACACTCTCAAAAGATAATGCCAAAATTTGAAACAACAACAAAAAATAATAATTCAATGTATCAGTGAAATAAGTAATGGAAACCATGTGTGATTACTATGGACTTTGGGGAAACATGAATATTTTTTTTCAAAATAACGTTTAACATCCCCAATCTCAAATAACTTGCTAATCTTATGCACAGTAAGTGTGGGTTTAAATTTTCTTCTACACCCATTTTTGATTATATTCCTAAATCTGAAAAAGTTAAATATCTCAATCAGGCAGATGAGACTGAACTAAAGCGAGTTGCTCACGGCTCTAACTTAACTAGCATTAATGATCGAATCCCTCTCTCAAATAAATTTTCTATCCTTGAGGAGGAAATTGTCATATAGAAGGATTGCAGAGGTGAAGAAATTCCAATTAAGCGCGAACCCAAATCTGAGCCTTTTTTTTAAATGGCGGAACGATACAAAGATACCCTCAACAAAATTTACAACCTAGTCAAAATTCAATTCCCCAGAACAATTTCAGGAAACTTTGTCAAAATCTTATATGAAAACATTGAATAATATAGGACCATTCAAAGATACTTAAATAATTAACGCATTGGATTTTTTTTGAAAAATTCCAAAACAGACACTTAAAATCCTTTTTAAGGGAATCTCTATCTGCACTTTGGCTGTTGAAGTCGAAGGCGAATTAATTACTTTAGGCTTTAGAGTCGCCATTGCCGGCAATTATATTCCTAATTTTAGCGTCACTGTAAACACTGGTAACCAGTTTGGTACCAATCACAATTCCAATACTCTTCCATACAGCCAAGCTCTGAAAAATAATTTAAATCTGTCATCTAGAGAACCTATTCAAAATTTACAACCCAAAAATATTCAATCTATGGGAAACCTAGATGATACACTAATAAACTTAGAAAAATCCGAGATGTGTTAGCTGAAATTAAAAATTTATGTCCCGACCTTAATATTTCAAATCTTACCCAGTCCATTAATTGTTCACAGGTTAATTCATTGGTTTATGATAGTGCTTAACATTTTTTATTTGTTTTTCTGTTCAATGCCAGGCAGTTTCCTCTTACTGAAGTTCCACACTTAAAAAACTGTCAGTGAATGCTGGTGTATGGCGTCCGTTTTTGCTTCCCATGCTTCCGTCCTGGGTTCGATCCCTAAAGGTGCATTTCTGTTTTCTCTACTCGTGGATGTTCAGACCTGCCAATTTAAGTTATTAAATATAACTTACTTATTATTTTAAATTATTTTTTTTAATTATTTTCCTTATTTTTTATTTCTAACATTTATTTAAATAAATTTTTTGGCCTTTTTTTTCTTATTGTAAATATTATTTCTCGTATCCTGACTCAATTACAAAAAAACAATGTAATATATTCTTCAATGTACGTACTGAGGATAAAGAGTTTTATTTTGTGATCTTATTTGGTGTCTCATGACATTTACTGTCTATGTCTCTGACATTACATTACATTAATATTTTTCTAAATATATGTCATTTGTTTATTTTAACTAAGGTCTGTTAATTTAAAATTCTTTTTCTTTCATTCAAATGTATATTAAAAGAATATGTTACTGTAAAATTAATATGATGAAGAAATGATATTAATTAAATGATATAATATTATAGTAAAATTAATATGATGTAAAATTAATATGATGACATTCCACAAAATCAGTTGTTTTATAATGGCATCTAACAATTAGAAATACTTAGAATATTTAAGTTTCCTGTAAAAATATCATATTTTGAATATTTTATCTACAAAAATATATATATCATTATTTTAATATACTATAAAAGAAATTTTTAAAAATACAAATTTTACCACTATTTCCTCTCTTTTAAATAAAGAGTGGTGCAACAAGGACCCATTTTTAAGTAGACATTTAATTTCTCCAATTATATATAAAAATAAACAATGAAACTAATTTTCATCTGTTTTATAAGCTTCTAGGAAGTTAAAAACACACACACATAATACAATCTTTACATACAAGGAAAATTATGGGAATTTTCCACGTAAAAGAAGTTTCACAAAAATGAAATAAATATTTTTGAAAAGTCTGTTTAATTTAATCATCGCCTTCCCTTTCAAATCCATAATTCTGATGCAGATTTCTGTTACTTGTGGTTACAAATCGGAGGTCCAGTTCCGGGATGGCAGGAGGAAAAGCGGTTTCGGGTCGATTCCCATCCAACCGTCATCGGCCCTCAAAAGGGTACACACTACGGGATCCCCCGTCTGAAATTCGTAAGTAAACCGGCAACGGTACGGATCATTTCCCTGAGCCTATCGTTCTGCCGGTGCCTCCAGCACCGGTCCGTCAAGTTGCCGTCAATCTTGTGTTTGTTGAGTATATATATATATATATATATATATATATATATATATATATATAAGTTTTAAAAGGAATTATATATGTGTATATATATATAATTTTTTTAAAACTTGTATCACTATCAAAACTTAACTCGTTCGCGACCAGCGTCCCGTATGCGCGACGCAACGATTCCACTGTTATCAGACCAGCGTCTCGCATATGCGAAGAACTCTAATCATCACGGGGAGCCCAGTGTCGCGTATGCGTAACTTGAAAATGGAACGATTTGTTTGAATTTTTTAAATGCAAGTAGATGGCGCTAAATTGTAACGGTTTACACAACGGTCGAGTCATATGGCATTTGACCTTCATGTACGGGCATTAGTTTCTGTTTTTCTGTTCTGTGCTTCTGGATTTGATAGATTTATTGGTGTAAACAAACTGTGAATCATGGCTCTTTAAAGTGCACGTATGTGTTAAAGGGACGCCGGGGTTTTTATTTATTGCTTTGCTTTTTTCGTTAGGAGAATATGGTGAAGTGCATCTAACTGACTATCACAGGGTATGAGAGAGAAATATTTCTGGGTGTTTCTTGTAGATGTTTTGGATATTTTTTTTCTTTTTATTTTTCTCGAACACGAAATCACTTTGTCGCTAGACAAAGTGATTTCGTATATACATCGCCTGTATATACATCATGAGACTGCTGGCCATTAATTTAAGGGGTGGGGTTATATTCAGTTTCATTCCGTTATCCATGGCTAAAAGACCGAGATACCTAACTAAGAGTGAAATAATATGTGTTGTAATCAAAATATGGGAGGTGTTGACACTAGCAATTCTATCATTAATCACTATCCAGCATTTAGAAAAACAGTGAAATGGCATAAAAAGTTGTTTTTGGTTTGTTATATATGGCACTTCTAAATGCAAATGTAATATATTCGAAGGTAAAAGGAGAGAAAATACCCGCTTTGGAATTCAGATCCAGAGTTATTAATCAGATAATAGAACAGTTCGCAAAACCAAGAAACTTAAAAATTTGTCCAAAATCATCGGGTACTCAACCTTTGCGTTTATCTGGAAGACATTTTCCGAAAATTTAAATTGACGAAAAAGGTTATAAAGGTAGATGGCGATTTTTGTGTGCTCTAAAAAAAGGAAAAGCGAAAGAAAACATCGTATTATAAGTGCAAAATATGCAACGTAGGACTGTGTGTCGATCCTTGTTTTGAACTTTTCCGAGCACAACAGAATATTTAAATTGGAATTTCATTATCTACAGATAATTATTGCTTAATTTTCTTTTTTTAAATATCGTATTTGTAACTTTGGTTTCGTGTATACAGTATTTGTTTCCGTGTGTTTAAGTATAATCATAGTATTTTGTATGTTTCATTTATTTCTATTAACGTTATATTCATTTTATTAATAAATATTAAGAAGTAGTATATTATATACATAATTTCTAAAATTGAATTTTTTTAAAATGCTGATTTAATATGAATTTTTTTGTAAAATTAGGCTTAACTGCTGAAAATGCGTGGGCCGGTGGCGAAGCTCCATTTCGGAGCGTTCGGTCCCGTGACTGCGATTCGTTTTCCGCGCGCTGGTCCTTAAACCTTTTTTATATTAAAATAATAAAAATTGTTTTTCATACACGCGTATTGAACGAAATGGTGTAATAAATGGAACAGAATTTTAAATCTAATAGAATTCAAATGTAACAGAATTCAAAAATGTGTTTTTGCTAATGTTTGACTAGTATATTTGGCTAGGCAAATTTTCCATAGCTTAACATAGATAATTTGAAGGTCAACTGATACGACGTGCTTTACGACGACCTTCATGGATATTATGACAGCTTTTCAGGTATATAACAAATTAATACATTATTCAAGATGTGATGAGCTCTAACTGCCGCCAAAGTGAAAGTGCAAGTGAAGATGAAAATGGCAGTCAAGAAGCGTTAGTGCCAAATGTGGGTTACAGTGAAAAGCAGGATGCTCTTCTACAATTCACTGTATTTTTCGAAAAAACTTTGAAGATGAAAAATCTTTAAACGCTATAAGTATTATGAGGTGAAGTTTAAGGGACTTTAAAGTGAAAGCCAATAAATACTACACAGACTAAATGTACTAAATATTTTTTTAAATATTAATATTGCACATAATTTGTACATAAACAATTTTCTCATTTGAAATTTAAAAGACAATTAAATGTTTTAAAGATAAAAGTTGATCTTTGGGTAGTGCAAATTTTGTTAAAAGCAAATACTATTACAGTGAAGTAAAGGTAAGTCATTCTAATAATTTTACTTCAATATGTAGAAAATTGCTTGCATTTTTAATCATTTTTCAAAACTAATCATTTGATCCCAAATTATTTTTTCGCAGTTTATAGAAGTAATGGTTAAGACGAGAATTTTTAGTGATCCTGAGCATCTCATATAAACCGTGTTCCCTTGTAGAGGCAAGAGTACGTGATTACAAAAATTGTTTCGGAATAATTATTTCTGTATAATTGTTTTTCAAAAATCTTGTAACTTATTTTTCAGCATTTACCAGCTTTATGGATGCAGTTGTCGGAATTCAAACTATCGCTACCAGAAGAAATTATTTAATTTAATTGTAAATTTAATATAGCGATGAATTTTGAAACCATTCCGCTATGAGAAAATAGTTTTGCAAAGGTATACCTTCTGATTCAAATGAATTTTTCTTGCGAAAGCACGAAAAAAATCCCCAGAATAACCCGCATAAGTCTAAAGATGCGAAGATAGAAGCATTGAAAAAGTTTTAAAGACAGCTGATCAAGATATTTTTTTAAATATTATATTTTTATCCTTTGATGATGAACGCAAAACTTCATTTCGTTTGATAAATATATTTCTTCTTTTCAGTTTTCATTTTTTTTTATTCTCATGTACCATTAATCCAAAATAAAAAAATAAAGAAAGAAAAACTTCAACCACATCAGTATCCTGTCAGTATCTTTTAAAACATCTAATATTTCTTAGGAAAAACATTTACTCTCCGAAAAAAATATTTAGCGGGATGCCTAAAGAATTTTGAAATCTTATTAAACGTGAGACAGCAAGAAAAAATTTTCTCGTCGCTTGTAAAACAGAAAATAAAAATACTTTAAGACCGAGACACACACAAAAAAATTGATACACAATTTAAACTATTAAAAACTCAAATTGTAAATAAGACCAAGGTATTATTCATTAAATTCAATATTTTTTCTCCCTCTGTGAAACATCGCCAAGGCATTGTTATATTGCATGTTTTACTGAAAATTTTCGTGAACATAAAAAAGGTTGAAACACAAATCTGTCAAACTGTTAACTATGGAAACAGACCAAAAATAAAATCTTGTATATTCCTTTGTAAAAATATATTAATTTTGTCTCCATTAATTAAAATATGTGTTGTATTCAGAGGACCAGACACTGAAAACAGCGGATTTAAGTACTACGTTATATTCAGCATTTCGTAAACTCGCTTAAAAATGCTTTCGTGGTGGAACGGCTTTTGAATGCATCCCATTAAATGCATTCCATAATATTATATATATACATACATTTATATATATATATATATATATATATATATATATATATATATATATATATATATATATATATATATATATATATATATATATATATATATATGTGTGTGTGTGTGTGTGTGTGTGTGTGTGTGTATATGTATATACTTAGCTCATCCAGAAAGTAATTACTGTTTGCGCATATCTCCTGCGCATCTGACAGCGCGAAGGTCGCGCATGCGTAGTTACATACTTCAACTCGAGAACGAGTGATATCTCAACGAGTGATACAGTGGACGCTCGTTAATTCGAACTCAAAGGTTCTCGGAAAAAAGTTCGAATTATCCGATGTTAAGAGAAAATAATGTAACTTTAAATGTGAGAATAATCACTGAAGAAGAAACTTTCCTAGTATGTATAACCCCAGAAAATATATTATACTATGTTATCTAAAGTTAAACATATTAAAAAGCAATACAGACTTACCTTAATCATAAAATGAAGCAAAGATATGTAGTATAAAGTAAACTTTTATTAAAAATATGAATTACACTTTGGGGGAAAAACTGTAAAATGGATGTTTGGTTCTGTTTATGATGCCTACATTGTTCAGCCATCTTCTCGATTTGAAGTGAACATTTCAATTCATTTTCAGAGGAAGGTTCCATCTGAATAAATGCTTTCAGAGTTTTAATAGAGTCCATTATGGCCGCATTCAAAATATCTTTCGGCAGGTAAGTAGAGAAAAGCCCTGGCAGTTTCCTACCGAAATTAGTGCATACGTTTTCGATTACATCAGATCTTTGGCCACATACAGTTTGATAAGAAATATTGTGCCTTGACTTAAATCGAGAAAGCCATCCATCACAGCATTTAAAATCTTCAATACCCATTCGAATTGCCAATTCATCAGCCTTCGTCAGCACTAGGGGTCCATTTATCGGAAAATTTCGAGATCTAACATCCTGGAACCATAGCAGAAAAGCTTTTTCTAGAACTTCTTGGGACGCATTTCCCATGCGTTTCCTTCCTCTAGCAAATTTTGATTTTTCCCATGAATCTAAAATTGACTCCTTGTTTTTCAAATTAGTTGACAAGGCATTTTTTTAATTCTATAGTCAGCTGCTAACTGTGTTTTACATTCGCCTTTCTCTACTTTCTTTAAAATTTCTACCTTTGTCTCCAAAGTTAGGGTTTTGTACTTTCCACGTGTAGACATCCTGAATTTTTACACAATGAGGAAGAAAAACTAGACCACATTAACTTGTCTGCACTGCAGTTATAACTGACGCAGCTCCCTAGAATCTGTAGTAAAGACTAGTTTTTCTGAAATTCTAAGAAAATCGATCCAAATAAAGGAAAATTGCTTTTTCCGTTTAGCACTAATAAGAAGGACAATAGCTACTAACGTTTAGCGGAAATGCAATAGTCTAGGAATGCAGGCATGTGCCTCTTTACATAGAAAAGAAATTTTGACACACAAAATAATAAATACAGTGTGTATTTTCTCCATTAAATGAGGAAAAAGAATTTTTTTTTTGTCAAATTTTTAGTTCGAATTAACCGAAATGATAAAAATTTACTTCGAATTAATGAGATATTTTTAACATTAACTCCAATACAACTTTTTGGGGACCTTTGGATTAGTTCGAATTAACCGAAAGTTCGAATTAACCGAGTTCCAATTAACGAGCGTCCACTGTATTTGCAAGTGATAATGAGATCAAGATAAACGTCTAGAACTGGTTCAGGTCACAGGCGGCCGAATTCTACGAAGCGGGTATGTTTCAATTAGTGCCAAGATATGACACATGCCATCATTATCAGGGTGAATATGTCAAAAAGTAGTTTGAGGTGTGTAGATTTTTCTGTAATATATTACAAATGAAAACAAATTACTAATTTTTTTAACACCCAAATGGTACTTACTTTCTGGATGAGCTAAGTATATATATATATATATATATATATATATATATATATATATATACATGTGTGTCCGTCCATCTGTGTCCAGTCTAAAGAGTCAACAGGGCAACAAACTACGTGTGTTCATCCTATACAGATGCGGGGCTCTTTTTTTAGAATGGACTAAAAAACAGGAGAGTAGAGTAAATTTTTCTCATTTTTCAGTCTCAGTAGGGTAAGAAATATGCTTAAAATCAAACAAATCTGGACACGAAAGAAGATGAAAGAGATAAAAAGAATCTTTTTGGGGAAATAATAATTTGAGATGTTTTGCTCTTCATAAAAATTAAAGGAATGTAACTTCATAATATAGCTTCATAATCCGGATAAAACAGTCAATGCTTTCATATTAATTACTGTTCTTTCTTTTCCTCGCCTTTCTCTCTGGATTATGGAGGGGAGAAAAAGGAAGACTCTTGTGTAAACATGAAAGTCACGTTTATTTTAATAGCTGTTTGGCATTCGGAGTAAGACCAGAAGTTGGTTTCAGGTGGTAATTGTCCTGAAATATTCTATTAATGTAAGCACAATGTTGTAACTGCACAGGAAATTACTGATTACATAAGTTTGTGAAAAAAAACATATGTGAAACATGGATTTGTGCAGATGCTTTGTCGTCTTAAATTAATTTGTTAAAAAAATGAGAAGTAGTTAAACAGCGAGGCATAATATATCTCTTGAGCTTCCGAAGTATTTTTAATAAAATGTAAGAGGGTGTATTTAAAATTTTATTTTCATAGCCTGCTTCCTTGCAGCTTAAAAAGTAAAATTTATTCAGATATCTTTGGATACATTCGTCATAAATAAACTGGCAATCTTGAGGATTTGCTTTTCTGCTCTGTTACAGAAGGTCGTTCGGACTCTATGGAAACGATTTCGATACTTAAGTTTTATGTATAAATGCCGTATTTTTTGCAGCGATTTGTTTCTATCTGACAGCCATGGTTCTTGAAAATAGCTCTAGCTCGAATTTTCCATAAAAGTAAACTTTTTCTTAGTACTGTTATGTCAATTTTACCCCATTCCTCTTGAACCGTTTTCCAAAGTCTCTTCAGTGTTCATGGATGCCGTTTTCCTAAGTCTCGTTTTAATAAAACGAAAGCGTGAAAGTCCATTGGAAAAGTGTCAGGTTTTTGTAGAGGTATTTAATTAAATGGGATACACTTTATTCCTGTTTCTGATTTTTTTTTCTTTGCTAAATAAACGGCAGTTGATTTAGACGTGTGACTGGAGGCTTTGTCCATATGAAACTCAACTTTATCAATGTCCTTTCCATATAATGCTGGACTTTCTTTTTAAAAAATTGGTTCTAAAATATTCCTCTGACAGTAGAGTGAATTAATTTTGGCTTTACTTGAGACTTTTTTTACTTTTAATTTGCCGTTGTAGCAAAATTCTTCAACTATCATGAATCCCTTTGGGAACTTTTTTGTACACTGACGAAGCCATTTTGTACGGTCATTCCCGTCAGTTGAGCAACAGAAAATTGATCTTTTTTATTACAGTCACTTAAATACACTCATGCCTCATCGAGTGTTACCACAAATTTCCCTTTTTCAGCATCTAGGTGTTTTTCATATAATTTTTTACAATTTGTTTTTCTTTCAGCAATATGCTTTGGCAAAAGCAGATGAACATTAGGTTTAAACATCTTTTGTAACTTCAAATCTTTATCAATGATTTTACTGACAGTGCCAGAAGGCATTCCTAGTTTCGATGCAACTGATCTTAGAGTCGGCGGATTTTCTTTTAGGATCAGAGACTTGAATTTCTTGATGTTTACCTGCGTTCGAACAGTCTTAGGATGAGGTTTCGCTGTCACGTTTTCATTTTTACTTTCAGCCAGACATTTTTTCCCTTTCAAATTTAATATATTATGAATACCTCTTTTTTCAAATGCCATAACCGCGATTTTTACACCTTTATAATTTGTTGATACGGATATTTCTCCTCGAAAAGCGCAGTTACGTAACCTTCGAGCCATATATCAATTTTAGGATCCATTTGTAAAATAAAACTTTTATTTTATTTTCTTATCAAAACAAAACAGTAGCAGACGATTATTCTGAAGTTGCCAAATTTTTATCTCAAAATGCAAATGACAAAAATAAATTTCAAAATCGTTTCCATAAAGTTCGAACGACCATTTGTTGCTACTTTCTCACTGCTTGCGTAACGAGTTCTATAGTCCTTAAAATCCTTTTTATCAGGTATTACAGTGATATATATATATAGTGATGTAAATAGATGTAAATGTTCTTTATCGCTCCTTAATTTATGTTAATTATGCGCTAATTCCCGTTTATTTACAGTCATTGACCATTAGATTTCAATAATTGAATACTTAAGTGAAATTTTGCGACTTTGGCGACGAATTTGACAGTACTTTGCGTCTTTTCAGTGTCTAGGGAACCAATCATCTTTCACGTAGGGGGCGTGATTATCGAGCTCTTCAATTTTCCTTTCTAGAACAATCGAGAATGTCTCCAAGAGTCCATGAGTCTTTTACATTGTGATAGGACGGGGCCTGCGTCCGATGCATAATGAAGATGAATGAACCCACCAATTGAACACCGCCTAGCAAGAAATACTGCATACCACAATGAGTGAACTTTACAAATCCACTCCATACCAGGTAACAGCTTGAATCCACGTCATATGTGCCCCAACAAAATATTGATTTGGTCTCTTTGCGATGTTTTGGTACGAATAAAATATTCAGTTATTCCTAAATTGTAATCTTTTCTTTGCATAGACATGTAGAATTAACGTACGAAATTGTATTTCAATTGGAGGATTCTTTATAGATGCTTCGATTTTTTTTTAAATCAAAGAGTGTACTAACGATTTCAGCTAAAAATGGTGTTTATTATAAAGGGACACGATATTATAACGAGGTCTTTATAACTGCCTCTGATAAAACCATCAATACTAATTTAGAGGATAGTTCGACAAGGGTTAGGAGTGCAGGTACTAGTGCTAGAGTGTACAGTAAGGTTTTCTCTCTCTTATAAGCAGTCGGGGCAAAAATACTAGTTTTGATGACGAATTGGAGGCAATTTATAGGGTCTAAAGAAACTACTATCCCGTAAAGCCTAATTTTTTAAAACCGTTACTCTATTTCCATCCAGGTCAGCACTTGAAGTTATGGCTAGAAACAGAACATGAGACTCAAAACGAATCCATGAGAGCAGGATTCTTCGGAACTCTTTTGCCAAATCTGATGGTCTACAGAAGGTTCTTGCGTATTGTCGTATTGAGGGCCAGGACAGTACACACATTTTTTTGGCTGAGAAAGGCAAGACTATTCTTCTAAAGCACAGAATATTAATGAGTTATCAATCGGCTAAACTTTTGTTAACTTTTAGAATTTTGTAAGTTGTTTATGTTGAACTCCATGCAATGTTCCCTTCAAAGCAGAGATCTACCATCTAGGGATATAATAGCATTGGAGACAGTTCTTCAGGAGACATGGTGTCCACTGTCAACAGATTTCCTCAGAAAGCTCATGGAGTCTATGCCTCTTCGCTTTCCTACGGTTCTACGATCCAGAAGGGACCTATCAGATACTAAAAAAGTGTCTCAGTTTTTTTGGCACTTCAGTATATATATATATATATATATATATATGGTGCCCGGTATAAATGGCTTAAGTCAAAAAAATTTTAACTCCGAAAAAAAAGGGGAAAGGCATTTTCTAAAGGTGCGGTGACCTTTCTGAAGTGTCTTTTCTCCAGGGGCAAAGTGTGACGCTTCGATTAGTGTTTTCTACGGGAACATATATTAATACATTGGCTTACTTCCCATGAGAGATTTTAAATGTATTTTATTAAAGTGAGGTTTGTTCGACCAAGGAAATGAAAGCTCTCGATCCGATAAAGTGGGTTTTATTTATATTAAAAGACTTATAACAGATTTCCGAGTATTGAAATTTACGTTATCTGTAATATAAAAAAAGTCACGGGAAGTTTGAAAATCAGCTGAGTATTTGCTGCTTGTCTCTCTTATTTCACCGTGAACCAAACTTGTTTTAAGAGAACTGTGGACGCTAAAATTTATTTATTTTTACTTTTATCATAGAGATATAGATTTCACAGTAATGAAAGTTACGTTATCTGTAATATAAAAAATGTCACGGGTAGTTTGATAATCAGCTGAGTATTTGCTGCTTGTCTCTCTTATTTCATCGTGAAACAAACTTGTTTTAAGGGAACGGTGGACGTTAAAATTTATTTATTTTTACTTTTTATCATAGAGATATAAATTTTTTTACATATATACAATTCAGCATAAGTATGTAGATTACCATAAAAGAAAATTTCAATCTTATCATAATTTTAATATTTTTCAAAAAAATTAAAATTTATAAAAAAAATTTAAAAATGCTCCTTGCGACTTAATTTTGGAGACATTTCCTCGATTTTGCATTTTAATCACTTAAAACTGTATTATAAACAAATCTGGGT
The DNA here is from genome assembly GCA_907164885.2 of Dolomedes plantarius. NCBI lineage: Eukaryota > Metazoa > Arthropoda > Arachnida > Araneae > Dolomedidae > Dolomedes > Dolomedes plantarius. Next base: position 161,098,795 of record OU015496.1, on the reverse strand, counting down.
ATCAATTATTTAGTCCCTTGAATAGTTAATTTTTGAGAGATTATTTTCTGAATTCAATCCCGTGTTTCATCAAAATTTTGCATTTTTATAAGTTATAATTCAAATTTAACTACCATAATGAAGTCGAATTGCAAAATGCGTACCCAGTTTCTTTGTAAACAGTATCGGGTTCTTCCTTATCAATTCCATGAATTTTGAACAAAAATTAAGTGGCATGGAGCATTTAAAATATCTCAAAACCGTGAAAAATTGGTTTTGAGAAAAACGGATTTAAAGTTGATTACTACACTTAACTTTATTACTTCTTTCATAGAAGCTTCATAAATAATTTTCTAATTGAACAGAAATTAATTTGGTACTATTATTTTACAGAAATATATTGTTTTTTTACAATAACACAATCAATAATACAATGAAAAAGATCTGCTCAAATAAAAGTTTACGGCCCCCTTAAACATAGTTTGTCTTAGGAGCTGAAAGAAACCAGGAGTCATATCCCACAATTTTGCACATTAAATGTATTATTTCTTTAAAACAACATTTTATACTGAGCTTATCGATTTTAGAGAAATCTTCGCCCTTCATTAACGTAATAAAAGCTATAGAGCATACATTCTTTATAATCAAAATTACGTGACCATTAACTTTAAAAATGTGGATTTATATCTTATTTATTTCTTATGCGCCATATGCGCTTATATATATTAAGAAAATTATTGGGCAATTATTTAAGGTAAGGTGTTAAGTAAATAAGTAATTGGATCCGGACACAACATAATATTTCTTACACGCTATTTGTTGACCCCCCCCCCCACCATAAAAAAAATCCTTTTTTGTAAAGTGTATTTTACATTTAAAAAATACTTAAATAATTTTTGAAATTCGGTTCAAAAACAATTAATAAATTCAAAATTCATAACCATGTTAAGGTTTCGATACACCGTATTTACTCGTGTATAGGCCGCGTGCATGTATAAGCCGCGTGCATGTATAAGCCCAATCTGAATTTCGAGACAACATTTGGGGAAATTATTTTATCTGAATTCCGTTGTAGACTCAAAGTAGCATCGTTCTGCGAAATGTAGCAATGTCGTATATTCCTTAGAATTCGATACTCGCCTAACAATATCACGTACAGCCTTAGCTGATGGTGGTAAAACAACAGTGTAAATAAAGATTATATATATATTATATATATATATATATATATATACACACACACACTAGTACACTTAGGAGTTATTTTACACGAAGACAAACTCTTGGGAATTCAAAAGAGTATTAAATAGTCCTAAGGTATAATATATACAAACAATATTTACAATACATTGAATTGCCGTGGGCATGATATGGTGTAATAGGTTATATGGTATATAGATAGTAATGTTTTATGGTAGTAAAGTGTTCTAAACTAAAATATGTTTACTGTACTTAATTTTAAAATTCCGTGTATAATCCGCACCCCATTTTTACTGACCTATTTTACTGAATAAAAGTGCGGCCTATACACGTGTAAATACGGTATTTATCGAACCAAATGTTCTATTTCTATAACTTTTAAGAAAGCTACCATAAATATTTTTCTTCAACATTAATAAAACTATTTATAACTTTTTTTATAATAAAGGATTTGTTTTACCATTTAGAGATGTTTTTCTTTAAAATAAAATATCTTTAGATTTTTCTCTCAAAAGTCATCAGTCCTGACACGCTGTTTATCGAAGAGAATAAAAACGAACAAAAGGACGTTGCGCAAAATTTGATTGATATCGCGAAGAAATTTTCAATGCAACCTTTTAAAGAAGACAAATCTCGAATAATTCCAGTCCTAGATGAAAGCACAGCAAGATATTCATAGACAGTAGAATTTTCAAAGTGTTGTATCCGGCCATGTAATCATCGTCGAATCTTGAAAGTTTTGCTTGTTTTAAAAGCTCTGCTGCTCATTTTATAAGCTAAGAAGATGAGAAAGAACATTTTTTAGAATATTTTGCCCCGATCCCTTAACTATTTCCTTTGGAATACTTCCAAAATTGATACGTAACTGCAGCTCTTCTTTTGAATCGTACGTGTTTGAATAAATGTAGCATGAAATTTGAATTTAATCCATCCGTGTGTTCATTTCCTTTGAAGTATCATTGGAATTATTTCTTCATTTAACGGTCATTGCCTCTAGAGAAGCGGTTCTAAAGCAAAGAGTTTTCTGAGGGGTCGCCATGGTTTCATTAAATTAAAATAACTTTTAGACAATTTTACCGCAAAAAATTGACAATATTAATTTTCTATGAGAGTGGTGCTTTTTAAAGAAATATGCCTCATTCTAAGAGCAAAAACTCAGTTTGTTTTAAATTACCGTATTTTTTTAGGAGTAAATACACTCTTAGACAACAATAACAAAAAATATCGAAGCACCAAGAAGAGTTAATGCAAATTGGACACAAATTGATATGCGTAGTGGTTTCGACGGAAAATATAAAATTTCAAAGTTTGGCTGCCAATCAATGAACATGTGACGCTGCAGCGCATCTTAACTGCGCAACTGCCAGGATATTAAAGAGGAGAAATTTCCGATTCCAGGTCATAAATTCTTTGCGAATTTCATTCAGTGTACTCAGGTAGACAGTAACTATGCTTCGTATACAGGTGCGCAAACAATATACGCAGATGTGCTCATTTGAAAGAGGGCGTCTAGTTGGCCATTTTATTTTATAGCGGGACCCCTTTGGTTGTCATCCGCGGCAAGTTAGAGCACAGCGGTACGTCGACGATTTTCTAGAACCCCGTTGTGTTGCCCTTCATATCACATCATACTGGGCTTACATTTCAGCAAGATCATGCTCTCCAGCACACGGAGAGAGTTTCTACTGCTTATCTTCCTGCTTAAAGATGCTTAAGTTAAAAATATTGAGTTTATTCAGAACCTTAATAAACGTTAAAAAATAACAAAAGCAATAAACTTAGAACATTTGTATAGCCAAAATAATCTCACACAGAGACATCTAACATATGAATATTTCTAGATCGTGAGTCCGACTGTGTGCTGCCAGGGGCACCTTTGCTCTAACTCGAGCGGTATTTATACAAGCAAGTAAGATAACATTAACATACATTTGCATAAAATACACTGAAAGGTTAAAACAATAAACCATGGGGAAAATAAATGAAAAACCCCATTTCTCAGATGTATGACGTCAAAGTTGCCGTGACGCCATTAGCTGTTAGGTAACAAGCGCTACGTCAGTCTAAAACGATAGCATGAATGTCGGATAGAAATAAAAGTAAACTAAATCTTGTAAATTGAAGTTTAGTTAGCCCATTTAGGGTTCATTAGTCTAACATGATACAATGACTCCCTCAGAAAATCCCACTCCCCCAAGAGACTCACAGTGGCACTCTCCGTTCCCAAACGCCGGGGTCCTCACAACGAACCTCGCCATTCTGGGAGTAAGCCACACCATCGGGTTGGTGTGGCTGGGAGTAAGCCACACCAACCCGACTCCGGCCCCCCGGCCATGCATTTACCGAAATTTATGTAAAATTCCTTTTTATTAAAAATATGCAGGATGGGAAAGAAGGGGGTTGTAGGATGCGAAAAAACTCTTCGAGGGTGACGCGACTCAAAAAAGATTGGGAAACACTGCAATACACTGCTGTATTGCGTGCTGTAGAGATTCTTCATTTATTCTTTGATAGCTTTTTGGATGAATCATTTAACCTATGTAGGGTTTTTTTTCGGGAAACAATTATCCTCACCGCTGAGCAAATAAAATTTTCCATAGAACCCTTCAATATATATTTTTTCTTTCTAAAGCAGCATCCACTGTTATTTCCGACTAGTTCACAAATTTATTGGCCTCTATAGAGTTTCTAAGCTCACTTCTACCCAGACTTGGGTGTATATAATTTGAAGTGGCACTCTATTTCAATTTTATACAAACACAGTTTATACATGAAACAATGTTTATTGAATTCGTTGCACATATATAATTGGCTTTTACAGCAATAAGCATACCTACTACTTGTACGGAATATATAAATACAGCTTTCAAGAACAATATATTTTCAATACTCACAACCCAGCAGAGAGTCAAACCAGCAGTACTGCCACTTAAACTTTGGGCCTGCTAAGCACTAGCGCAGGATAACACCTTTTCAACCTTAACAACTTTTTTATTAATGACGCTGCATGGTATTTATACTAAGCGCGTATGCCGAAATTAGCATATCCCAAGCAGCTTCTTTAATTCATTCACTCAAAAGTTCGATTCTTGTGAATCGAATCTTGTGTATACCTTACACCTCTTTATTATGGGATCACCATATAAGTGAACCAGTATCACTCACCATGAGCAGACAGCACAAGAACGTCGAGGCCATTTTCAATACCGAGCCCACTCCGGGGACACTCGTAAAATTAACCACCATAGAATGTGGGCGTTGTTGATTTTTACATAAAATAGCGAATGAATGGTTCTTGCGGTCACTGAAACACGACTTGCACGTACGATCGATGTAAAATGATGAATCTGGGGCTGTGAGTGCTGCTCTGACGATTGCTCGGTCCTCACGTTCTGTAGTTTCTCTAGGCCTACCACTTCCTTCTTGATGCTGTGTTCGACCATGCTTCACCCATTCCAGTCAATATCGTCTGATAGTGGCATCGCTCCTATCCAAATATCGAGTGATTCGCCGATTAGACCAACCGGCTTCTCTGAGCCCAACTACACGTCCTCTCTCAGATGCTCACATCTGCGCATATTGTTCGCTCACCTATATGCGATGCATAGTTACTGTCTACCTGAGTAAACGGAATGAAATTCGCAAAGAATTTTGACTTGAAATCGAAATTTCTCCTCTTTAATATTCGGCCAGTTGCGCAGTTAAGATGCGATGCAGCGTCACGTGTTCATTGATTGGCAGCCAAACTTTGAAATTTTGCATTTTCCGTCGAAACCCGTATGCATATCAATTTGTGTTCCATTTGCATCAACCCTTCTTGGTACTTCTTTTTTTTCTTGTCTAAGAGTGTAGGTTGAAACGTTCTATTTCTAAGAAGAGACTTGAAGAGACTTTAGAAGAGACTTGAAGAACACTATATCGGGCATATTGTAATGAACACATAGGGGAGGAAAAAAACCCAAAGAGGTGAGAGGCATTGATGAACACACGGAACAGAGATGCGACGCACGAACGGAATCCATTAAATTGATTTATTCAAAAATCTTGATGATATAATTCAGCAGACATTCAGCAAAGCACAGGTACATTTACGACCGGACACACACAAGAGTAACGCCAGCGGTCCCTATCGGGATGCATTCAGAAAGCAGACTTTACATCATAGTATAATCAGAAGCAGTACTCGGGCCAGGGACAGAGGAACGTGAGAGAGATTACAAAGATGTAATGAAGCAGACAGGGCGAAAATCCCCTGTCAAATTTATTAAACAATGGGCACTTTAACGTGAAGCTAGGTGTTAAAGTTTCTTTAATTGGCCAGAGCCGAACATCCGACTTAACCACGTGAGCCATAACTCAAGATTCCAAACATGGCATGCAAGCCGCGTGGTTTCTGAATCATCTTGATTCATAGGCACCTGACTTTCAGCGCCTGCCTTAAGGCACAAACTAGTTAGTTAATTCGTTTGCTTGTTGGTCACAATTTGGAAAAAGGGACTGTGCTTTATTGAAAAGAGAATAATTTAGAATACGCGTTAAATAAAAAAGGTGGGGAGAAACAGTTCATAATGTTGGGGCGTAATTATATCTATCTCTCTCGCTCTCTCTCTCTCTCTCTCTCTCTCTCTCTATATATATATATATATATATATATATATATATATATATATATATATATATATATATATATATATATATATATATATATATATATACAGTAGAAATCGTTTATAAGAACATCCAGGGGACTTTAAAAACTGGTTCTTTTAATCGATAGTTTTTATATCCGATAGATAACTTAAAACTGCTGGAAATACCAAATTCATCGTCACATAATTTCTATTTACACCTGAAACATGACGTTCAAAAAATGGTTAAAAGGTTCAACTTCAATCAAGGAAAAACACACTGCTCATTTTCATATAAGTATGTATTTTTGAACTTTTTCAAATACATAGTTCTAAAAACGTTAAAAAGAAAAATGAATAAAATTATGTAACTATTATGAATATACATACATAATGTAATATTTTGTTTTTTCATATTTATTCATTTTTTAAAAATAGTCAGTAATATTTGTTTGATTAGTTTTTTTTTTGGTAAATAAAAATAATTTTCGGTTATCGCGACAAGTTCTTTGACAGCTTTTTTTTATCGTATCCTTTTGAAAATCGTCATTGCAAGCTAAAAATTTATTTAAATTATTGATTGCTCGGACAAGGAAACTTGTTCAAAAGATCTTTTGAACTGGCACTATCGTCAATATCATCATCTCAGCCAGAAATCTCTGCTTTTACGCCTGCAATAATATCTTCATCCGTTACATTCCCATGAATTGCAAGAGCCAAATCTATGTCTTCAAATTCCTGAAGTGAATCTTGTTCAATTGGCAAATCTCGAACCCAGTCTTGAAGCGTTTCATCTCTAGAGTCTTGAGTTTTAAAAATGGGAGGATTTTCAACCCTAAGAAAACGAGCATGCAGGAAACAATTCTATTGTTTATTTTATTTTATTTTATTTTTTTGAAGATTGAAGATTTTATGGTCTTCATAACCTTTTCTTAACGTAGTCCAAACGGTTTTAAGCCAGTTATCAGAAACTCCTGTTGCACGGCGCCCAGCGGATGGCCGAATGGTTAGGGCGCTGGCATTCGGTTCCGATCCTGTGCGTTCGAGTCTCACTGTTAACATGGCTGTTTGTAGCCGTTCGGAATCGGCTTTAAACTGTAGCTCCCGATCTAATTAACCCTCGTGTAGCAAAAAGTTGACCATAGAGAACCAAACCAAACCAAATTCGATTCCCCACTGATTCTCCCGAACACAATGGAATGCCTCTCCCGAAATCTCTGGATCCGCGAAGTTGAACAAACGAAATCACGTTTCTTAAAGAGCTTCGCAAATTCATTTCTTTCGCTTGCAAAATCGGACCGCTTAGGAGAATTTTGGCACTCCTTTGATTCTTAAACCCTTGTAAAAGGGCTTCTTCTATGTCAGCATGTGGACTTTTTCGAAGTTTCTCAATTTTAGTCCGTTTTGTTTAGATAAAAAATGGATCAAATGGTTGAAGAACAACGAGCTGCTACGTCTCAATTAACATGTTCTTATAAGCTATTTATTTTTCCAGAAACAAATTAAATCTAAGTCACTAAAAGCGATATGTTCTTTTTAACGATGTTATTATAATCGGATTTTATATCCATCATTACACATGAGAATTGGCCGGGAACTAATAATTCCGTTCTTTAAAGCGATATGTTTTTATAACCGGTGTTCTTATAAACAGTTTTTACTGTATATATATATATATATATATATATATATATATATATATATATATACACTCATGGACAAAAAATTAGCGTACCAAGAAATAACTGCGGGATCGTAACGAAACTTACAATGAAGGTACATGTCAGGGAGATATGCAAATGATTAGAAATGCAGCGTGATTGCGCATTACGTATAGCCGGTAGAGGGCGTTGAACATCGTACTCTGTGGAGTATAAAACAGGTAACCAAAGCTTGTTTGATTGTGCTGAATCATTTACAAAGGAAGAGCTGAGATAGACATGCCATTACGCCGTGTTCGAAGACAATATAAGCAGTTGTCGCAGTTTGAGAGGGGGAGATACGTCGGGATGATGGAAGCTGGGTAGTCAGCTAGGCGTGTAGTTCGTCAATTAGGCTGCTCTGATTGTTTTGTGAGGATGTGTTGGGACCACTGGACCCGAGAGATGTCATGTACACGAAGACCAGGCTCAGGACGCCCTCGACAGACCAGTCGTCGAGAAGACCGCCACATCGTAAGAAATGCATGCGTACAGCCAACTGCTTCATCGGCAGCCATCCAGGCACAGGTAGCACCTTCACTAGGGGCCTCTGTGTCTTCTCGAACCATACGAAGGCGCCTGGCTGAAGGACAGTTGGTATCGCGGCGCCCATTACGTGTGCTGCCCTTGACGCCCACCCATCGACGCCTCCGTTTGGAGTTTTGCCGCGCACGAGGAAACTGGACTGCAGCGGAATGGAACCAGGTTGTCTTTAGCGATGAATCCAGATTCAATCTCGGCAGTGATGACAATCGTGTTCGTGTGTGGAGAGCCCGTGGTGAACGCTTCAATCCTACCTATGCTGTACAGCGACACATCGCTCCCACAGCTGGTGTGATGGTATGGGGTGCCATTGCCTACAATACACGGTCACCCCTAGTATTGTTCCGTGACACCATGACAGCCCAGCGGTATGTTCATGAAATCCTGCAACCACATGTGTTGCCACTCATGCAACGGCTCCCAGGAGCCATTTTTCAACAAGACAATGCTCGGTCTCATACGGCAAGGGTGTCACAAGACTGTCTCCGCACTGTTACTACCCTTCCTTGGCCTGCCCGATTCCCAGATTTGTCTCCAATCGAGCATATCTGGGATCATTTGGGACGACGAGTTGGACATCCCACGAGTTTGAACGAACTAGAGGCAAGGTTACAGCAAATATATAACGAAATGTCTCAAGACATTTCGTTATATATTTGCGAGTCATACAGAACTTGTATGACTCAATGCCTGATCGTATCGCATCGTGCATTCGCGCTAGAGGGGGTCCAACGGAGTATTAACTCCTCCGTTCTTTTGCCTTTTTCTCTGAAATAAATTATCCTTTTTCTTTGATTTTCTTATCATTTACTTATATCAAAGTAGTCATTACGTATGTAAAATTTCGTTTCATTTTGACGACTCTTTCTTGGTGCGCTAATTTTTTTGTCCATGAGTGTATATATATATATATACTACATGGAGTAAAAAGTCCCGGGACTAGCAATGAAAAAAACATTTTTTTGTCAAAAATCGATTTTATCCTTCAACATAGTTTCCTTCAAGAGTGATACACTTATTTCAACGGTCCTCTAACATTTGAATACCTTTCATATAGTACGATTTGTCAAGGGCTTCAAAATGCACATCAGTTTCGCATTTGACATCCTCATTTGATGAAAATCTCTTCCCCTCAAACCATCTCTTCAAGTTAGGAAACAAATAATAGTTGCTGGGGGTCAGATCTGGATAATTCGGGGGTTAGTGGAGCAATTCGTATTTTAATTTATTAAATTTTACCATCGCTTTCACTGATGTGTGAGCCGGTGAATTGTCTTGGTGAAACAGCACTTTTTTTCGCCATGTGCGGCCTTTTTTTCATCATATCGTCCTTCAAGCGGTGCAATAATGCTGCTTAATACTCTCCTATCATTGTTTTACTTTCTCGAGATAGTCGATGAATATTGTGCCACGTGCATCCCCAAAAATACTGGCCAAGACCTTTACAGCCGATTGTTGCGTCGTTAGTCGCTATGGTTAGTTTTTAATGGCTTCCAACCACTCTGCAGACTGACTTTTTGGTTCAAGTGTGCAGTAATGGATCCATGTTTCATCCATTGTTACGAATCGGCGGAAAAATCCGTTCGGATTACGCTTTTATAGCCAAAACGCGCTCTGAATTATCGGCACGTTGCTGTTTTTGGTCAATTCTTAGAAAACGCGACGCCCATCTCACCCAAAGCTTTTAATATTTAAATGTTCATGCAAAATATGTCTCACCCATTTTGTTGATATCTTTACTATGTCAGCTATCTCCCTGACTTTCACTTCGCGTTCTGCCAACATAATACGGTAAACTTTTTTGATGTTCTCTAGAGTTGTTGCCTCAATTGTACGTCCTGAACGTGCGGCATCATCGGTGTTCTTACCACTTTTAAACTCGCTAAACCATCTTCAAATGGTTGTTTTTCTACTGAGCAGATGTGCTGTAATGTGTTTTGAGCCTTTATTGGGTTTGGACAGTATTTTTTTCATCAAAAAGCAATGTTTAATTAAGACGCGAAATTCTTTTTGATCATTTGTTTGCACAAAATCAAAAGTAGTGTTACTTACACGAAATAAATGGCCGACGTAATGGCACGTAAATAAATGGCCGACATGTCATGAAACTTTGATAGCAGTCTTTTGAAGGTTAGTACTAATAGAACATTATATGGAAATTTCATTGCGGATGACATTTAGGGACGAGTCCCGGGACTTTTCCCCCCATGTAGTATATATATATATATATATATATATATATATATATCAACAACAACAAACGTATTAAGAAAACACTCGAAGGGTAAAACATCTCTCAATTCTCATCATTAGTAAATGTGATCTTTTTTGTGAAGGAATGTTTTCTGCCGTCGTTCTTGATAACAATAAATTTAAAATATGATTAAATGAGACTAAATTACAAAGAAAAAATAAAACATAGTAACAGCAAATTAGTACATTATTGCACTTACAGGATGTAGGCTTATTGTACGTACATCTAAGAAAGGTATCACCAATTTTTTGACAACGGTTTGCCAGGAACTGCACGAGAGACCCGTATCTCTTAACCACGAGCGCAACTCAACTTTTTTATGAAAGTCCATAGAAGATACTATGGAGTGGACAAATTTAACAGACTTTTGAGATTACCTTTATTGTTTAATTATTCATCCTCATCCTGGGGACGTTGAGATACATTTTTTTTGGTACATAGATCCAATTTTGGATAAAGAAAGTCACTTTAGTTTCACTGAAAGAGAAAAATTTATAGAATTTTAAAATAAAAATTAACACAAATGAAAAGTTAAATATTTAATTTATAACTGAAAAATTTTCATAAAATTTCATAAAAGGGTCAATACTGCCGAAATAAACAAAAGTAACTGTCGTAACCTCGTGTTTAAGTGGGTTGCTTATGATTTCCATGGACGCATAAACCACTCCTCCCTTCATATATATATACATCTTGGTTTATTCACACATATTTACAAACTCTTTTATACAAAATTTCAATTATCAGTCCATCATTATCAATCATCAATCTGCCGAAAACCAGAGAGAGAGCCTGAACTCAGTTCAATCTAAAGTTGAACATCGAGAGAGAAAGCAAGTCTCATCGGCACGTCTGAAAGGCAAGTCGTCTTAGTTCGACCTCCTCTCCTCCTTCCTTTTTTCAATCTGTCTTCCCTTCATACCCAATCTTCCAGAAAATCCAGAAGATTATCGAAACTTCTCGATAGGTGTGCGAAAGTTCTTGCGTCTGGTCCCTTGGGGAATGACATCTGGTTGATTGGGGCTGCAAGAAACCTTCCTTTGAAGCCTCGCGTTAACTTTTCTCGAATGGGCTGAAAATGAAAAGGTTCTTCCCAATTACAAATGGCTACAGCACCACCATGCGTGTATGCCTCTAGTAGTAATTAAACAGCAAATTTTATTAATTTTCCTTTCCTTTGGGGGGGGGGGGAGTAGTTTTTAATCTCTCTCTCTCTTTCCTTTACATTTTAAGCGTGTATGTAAAACTAGGAAATCAGAAATAAATCTTTATTAAAATTGTTTTGAATTATCGTTTGTAATATATATATATATATATATATATATATATATATATATATATATATATATATATATATATATATATATATATATATACGTATATCTAAAACAGTTCCGTAACTGACTAACTCACTGACTGACATACAACGCACAGACCAAACCGCTGGACCTAAAGGGCTGAAATTTTCCATGGCGATTCTTCTTATAGTACAGGGGTGTACTAAGAAAGATTTATGAAAAATTCCTTTTAGATTTTTTAAAATTAAATTTTTAGGCTGTTTTTTTTTAAGTTTGCATTTAAAATAATAATTTGAGGGTTATGAAATTTATATCACGAGAAAGATCATAAAATTTCCTTTAAAATGAATATTTTTCGAATCTTTACCTTCCTTTTATGATTTTTGGGGAATTTTTAAAGATTAAATTTTAGAATTTAATTTATTAAATTCTGATCACGTGATTTTTTTTTCTGGTACTTTAAATAAATTTATCGTCACATCCATCACAATGAAACAGACAAAAAAAATGTTTTTCCCTTGCTAATGCGGCAGATGATTGGACATTATCCAAAAAAAATTGTATACATTGTATCAATTGTATACATTGATCGTCGTAATTGTTATACATATATATATATATATATATATATATATATATATATATATATATATATATTTATTTATTTATTTTTGTCATTAATTGCATACATTGGCCGTTGTATTCAATTTGAATGTACTCCGTAGCGAAGTGCGGGATTTCAGCTAGTATTGTTATAAAAGAGAAATATCATTTCCGAAAGTTTGCAGATTTTTCCTAATCTGAAACCTGGAGCTAATATCAAATCTTTAAAGATAAGAAAATAAACGGAAATTTTTTTTGACCCGGTTAATACTGTTTTCTATCATATGAGGTTTATTTTAAAAGGATTTTCTTGGAAAGAGCACAAAGAGATATTTAGAGCTTGCCCAGAAAAGTGCATTATCGCTTACGCTCTCCCCGTTTCTCGAAGGGATGAACTTTCTTTCTCTTTAATTTTTCTTCTCATAAACTTTGTAGACATAATCTGTCTGATGCATCCCTTCAGAAATTCTGTTTGAACTTGGGGAAAAAAAGGATACATAAAATGCTTTCTTAAAATATCGTTAAAACGGTCTCTTTCGGATATATTTTTGTTTTCGGAAACATGCTTCGAAAAATTTCTTCCACAGCGAAAATTGTTTTTAACTTTCGAAAAAGTAGAAGGGTAATGAACATACAAAAATCTAAAATATATTTCATTTTTTGATGGACTGACTGCATTCTTTATTATTTTGGGAGTAATTAAAGAATTATAATGACATTAAGCTGAAATTAACAAATACTAGAAATATTTAGTAACCGTTCTGATTTTGGTATATTTTTTATTCTTTATATGTGCCTTTATATGTGCACAATGTAATCTGGTAGTATCTTCAAAGAAACTGCCAGCTTACAATGATTTTATCATCAGATGACTTACTTGAAAATTTTGCAAGAACAGTGAGGATAAGGACTTCACCATATAAATTTACAGTTACAAGCCATAATCTTGTTCATCATGCCCCTATTCCCCTTTCTTTCAGAGGATTATACCATATCACAAAAAAATACGTGCACCCAGAAGGAAACTAGCTACTATCTCGAAAATTAACATCTATGTAGTGTTCGAGGAAATAAGCAAATGATTACAAACTCAGAAAAACAAACCGTTTTATTAAGAAGATATGGCATGAAAAAAGTTACAAATCAGTAAGTAGTAAATCCACCTCTGGCAGCAATACAAGCCAAAACACGGGGTGGCATTGAAACAGTGAGGTCACATATGACCTCCAGCGGAAGATCATGCCATAATCTTTGGAACTGGGCAGTTAATTCACCAGTAATCCGGGACGGCTGCAGTTGCCTTCCAAGCACGTCCCAGACGTGCTCTGTTGGTGAGAGGTCTGGTGACCTAGCAGGACATGGGAGTACGTCATATCCTTGAAGACGTTGTTGGGAGAGTCGCACAGTATGTGGACGAGCGTTGTCTTGCTGATAAATGTCATCTGGGTGACTTGATAGCATAGGAAGTACAACGTGCCGTCAAAGTGCGTTGAAGGACGACTAGAGGTGATCGTGTGTCCCAACAAATCACTCCTCACATTGTCACACCTTGTATAATCGCCGTATGCCTCTCGACAAAAAATGCCGGATCACACCGGTGGCCTGGCCTCCTCCACACGCGTATGCGCTGGTCATCAGTATTGAGACTGAATCGGGATTCATCGCTGAAGATCACACGCCTCCAGTCGGTCACACTCCAGCTTGCCCGAGGTCGGCAAAAATCCAATCGACACTGCCTATGATGTGGGGTCAGTGGTAGGCGTCCTAATGGACGTTGGCTCCTTATGCCTGCGTCGGCCAGTCATCTCCGAAAGATTTCTCTTGATACCGACGGATGTCTGGAAGGTGGTAAATGACGTCGAACCGATTCTAGCGACGTTGTTGGTGCGGACGTGGCCGCTCTTATGATTGCGCGATCATCACACACATTTGTGTTCCTGGAACTCTCTGACCCTCCGTGACGGTAGACTATCCCTTCCGTAATCCAGTGTTGCTAATACCGAGCAAGTACCATATCGCTCCGACCGAGATGGCATCCGATGCGCCTGTTAGACCAACCTGCTTCTCTGAGGCCTACTATACGCCCCCACTCAATGTCTGACAATTGTTCGTAGTGTCGCCGGTTGCGTCTCAGAGGCATCTCTAGTCACAATACCGTCCATCCAAGCCGACAGATTTGTTTGAATAACCCCATGGCATGAGCAATTATGCTTTTAAACTTTCCCAGCTGCGCATCTCATATGCACATAGCGCGCTTACCCTTGTCTCATTGGCATCAAAATTTTAATCATTTGCATATCTCTTACTAGACTACATTCCTGCCAAGTTTCGTGATAGTAGCTCGATTTCTTCTGGGTGCATATATTTTGATGTGACAGAGTGTATAATATACATTTGTATTAAACAACGTAACGTTCCCCAAACATTTACTGGAAAGTTAAGTAAGTTTCTCGAAAATATCACTAAAGGGTTACATATTAATGCAACGTTCAATGACAGTAAATGAAAAGTATCTAACTTAAAACTATACACACACACACACACACACACATACATATATATATATATATATATATACACATTTATAGTATTTATAATATTTATTAACTAGATTGGAGAGTCCCATTTATGAAAAATATTAATTGTAGATAAAAAAAAATTGTAAAAATACCTGAAGCGGCGAGATAGGGTCTTCTAATGCTAGCATATGTATCTCGTCAGTTTTTGTTGTAGAAGAAAGAGGCTAAAACGTACCTACTGCTGAAAAGAAATAGGATGACAGTTTAACAAACGAGGAGAGTTTGTTTCAATTTCCCGTCAATTTAAAGTTTTAAATCATATGAGGCAGCGCGGCACAGGTAAACGAAAATCGTAATAAAACATATATGTTGTAGCTTCAGAATTAATTAATAGCTTTCAACGTCAACTCGGGATTTTCCGACAAGGGTAAGTATTCCTTTTATAAACCACGATGTCATTAACCGGTAGAATAAATTTTGATTTTCCCCTTCGCTTATAGATATTAAAATATTTTAATTAATGCAGTCATTATAATTTATTCTAGGAGTTCACCAGAGAATTGAAACTGTTAATCAACGAAGTATTTTAGGAGGACATTTGTTTTTTATCTAAATGGGGTAAAATACTTCACTGCAACTTGTTAAAATCAAAACTGATAATGTTTGGGGATTGAGTATGTTAGCTTTAAAATTAGAGATAAACTTAGACGATGTGAACCAAATATCGATTAAAAAGGGGAATAAATGTCGAACGGCTTACGTAGGAGTAAATCCTTTTAATAAGTGTGGAATTTTATATCAGAAATAAAGGGGTTATCAAAGCAATTGAAACACAGCTTTAAGAGCGACGTATCCTACTGCGTAAGCAAAATACGATGACTACGTTTTGACAACCAGAGGTCTGTAATACGGTAAAGTATAAAATGCATAAGATTACGTCGTCCCGGACAGTCGGTCCACTCGACAAGTGTCAAACTGGAGACCGGGCTGCGTAGCAACAGCCTGTCTACTCAGCCGAAGGTTGATTTCCCATGTTCGGTGATGTTTCTTATGTGCTTGGGCGCCGGGCCGACAGAACAGATCTGCCGAACAATTGGGGCAACCCGGGGTCCATCGGTAAGGTATAAAATATCAGATATCACGCAGTAGTTATACAGTCAACGTAGAATTAATTTTTGTAGAAAAACTATGGAAAAGCTCAGATCTTAGTGACTTGCAAAAAGGTATGTTAACTGGAGCAAGCAAAGTTTGCGGTTACTTCAGTAATTAACCGGAAGAAACCCTCTCTACATCCCAAGGAACAGTAACAAAGGTTATACATATGACACGGTATAAAAATGAACAAGATGTTGCCACTAAATGCAAGAAGTGTGGACGTCGCACGAATTTGTGAACGGGGGAATGGAGAAAGTTGGAACGGTTTTTCCATGAAAAACTAAGAGTATAACGCAGTAAATAGCATCACAGGTGGATACGAGTCGTAATGTTTCTGTTCCAGCAATAGCAGTTCACCAGGGGCTCCAGAAATGTAGTATTAATGCCGAAATTACAATCCGGAAGTCACACCGGTGCAAGAAAACAGGTCAGACGGTGCCACAAAACATCAAAAATTAAAGATTGAATACTCTATCAATAGTATCTTTCAAAAATATTGATAAAAAGTTCTTCAGAAACTTTCACTGTTTTCTTTACTTTGATAAACAGTTATATATTAGTCTAACAAGGAACAGAGTGGCATTAATTATCAGGTTATGAACCTTTAAAGTTTTATTTTTAAAGTAAAAATGTCTTGATATCATTACATTCAAAGCCGGTCTCACGACTGAAAATTCTGAAAAAGGCTTTATTTGACTTTTACTGCCTAAAACAATCTATCAAGCATATGTCTAGAAATCACGTCTCCAAATGGCTAACAAATCACCTGTTTCGCTTGCTTTTTTCGTAATTACACATCCATGCTACGGTAAAACCATTATATTTTTAATGCAATAATGAATCAAGTTTGTGCGATAAATTTTAACCCCCAGGTGGCAACAGTTTTATGTAACACTGAATAAAACTGATTTCCTTTCAGAGCAATAGTGGACCAAGTCCATTTACTGAGTCGTGAACAAGGACGTGCTATAGTAGGTATATTTTGTGATTTAACTTATTTCATTGCCCTGAACTTACCTCGTAGTCAGTTTTGGACAAGATATTTATATCATTTAGGAAATTGTCAGACCATTTTCTTGCTGGGGTTAGTACACAGTTCAAAGACTATGAGATCATGTCCAAAGGATGGCAGTGGTTCAGCTGAAACCAG
>OU015496.1:161029266-161076766 GCA_907164885.2 Dolomedes plantarius | reverse complement strand
TTACGAGAAAATACGAAAAACAAAGTATGACGTCACTGTCGGTGCAAGAAAAAACACTTTATTGGACACTTCAACAACAATATTTGCATATCTTTCCAGACGATAATGTTTAAAACGTTCGCCGCGCCTATCGCATCATGCATACGCGCGCGCCATAGAATGACGTTAAGCCGCCGTTGAACTGGTATTTAAAAGGCTGCATCTTGCAGCTACCGGTAGTCTTCGTATGGTGGCCATGTACTCCGTTCGTGACTACTGCGACATGTACTTGATGTACGGCCGATGTAATGGAAATGCCTTACGAACTGCTAGGGAGTATGCCCGTCGATATCTGTCCCGCCGTCCTCCCGATGTCAACGTCCATTCGTACGCTGGACGACAGACTGCGAAATACGGGAAGCTCTTGCCAATAGCCAATCTTCACGATACTGGAAGACCGCGGAGCGGCCTGACGGTAGCACAGGAGGATGCAATACTGCAGCGGATAGAAGAGACGCCCGAGGTAAGCACACGCGCATTAACCCGTGAGATGACTTCGAGTAAAAGTACTGTGCACAGGCTTTTACGGTCTGAGAGGCTACACCCATTTCGGTACACAACCGTACAAGGTCTGAAACCAGATGACTTTCAGAAACGCGTGGCCTTCTGTGAATGGCTGTTGCAGAAACAGAACACAGATAATGGTTTCATTGCACATATCCTGTGGACTGATGAATCATGTTTCACTCGTGATGGGGTATTCAACCATCACAACAGCCATATGTGGTCCCAGGTCAATCCGCATGCAATCCGGCCGCAGAAACATCAGGAACGTTGGTCTCTTAACGTGTGGGCCGGCATACTCGGGGATCGCCTGATTGGACCATATCTGTTGCCTGAACGGCTCTCGGGACAATCGTACTTGGTGTTTCTCAATGAGGTCTTAACCGAGTTACTCGATGACATACCATTAGCGGCAATACAGGGTCTTTAGTTTCAGCATGATGGGGCTCCGGCGCATTTCTGTGCTCCTGTACGTGGTTGGTTGGATATGGAATATCCCGGCCGCTGGATCGGACGTGGCTGTCCAGTTCTATGGCCTCCACGTTCGCCAGATCTACACCGATGGATTTTTCCTATGGGGCCATCTCAAGGAATTTGTGTATCGAGACGTAGTGACACACAAATGGACTTAGTTGCTCGTCTTCATGCTGCTTGTACTTCGTTGGACCCCGCGATGCTGCAACGTGTGATGACAGCCATTCCACGGCGTGCTCAATCCTGCCTCGACATGCACGGCGGACACTTTGAACATCTTCTTTAAATTGTGCATGCTGTTGATATGTTCAATAAAGTGTTTTTTCTTGCACTGGCAGTGATGTCATACTTTGTTTTTCGTATTTTTCTCGTAAACTATGGATCGTACAGGAACGCTTCTTTGGGCAGATTTTATGTACTCCCAACGAGTAATCTAGCTGTGCAGAGTTTATGCGGTCGTTTTGGGACACCCTGTATATATTTATACTAGCTGTATACCCGTGCTCCGCTACGGAGTACTTTCAAATTAAATGCAACTGTCAATATATCCCTACTAAATCTCCCGATGTATCACCTATGGATTTTTGTACTTTCGGACTTTTAAAATCTGTATTATCCAAACGTCATCCCAAAACCCTTACAGGACTCTGGAAAGCTGTTCAGGAGGAATGGGATAGAATACCTCTTCTGACACTTCAAAAGGCATTATTATCCTGGAAATTGCGGTGTCGAAAGATATTTCAGAATAAGGGATGTCGAATAGAACATTTAAAACACAATAATTTTATGTAATTTAGTTTTGTGAATACAATATACATAGTCTAAAAATATGTCAACAGCCTCTGTATATATATATATATATATATATATATATATATATATATATATATATATATATATATATATATATATATATATAGATATATATATATTTATATATATATATATATATATATATATATATATATATATGTATATATATATATATATGTATATATATATATATAATATATATATATATACATATATATATATATATACATATATATATATATATATATATATATATATATATAATATAAATATATATATATATATAATATATATATATATATATATATATATATATATATATATATATATATATATATATATATATACAGAGGCTGTTGACATATTTTTTAGACTATGTATATTGTATTCACAAAACTAAATTACATAAAATTATTGTGTTTTAAATGTTCTATTCGACATCCCTTATTCTGAAATATCTTTCGACACCGCAATTTCCAGGATAATAATGCCTTTTGAAGTGTCAGAAGAGGTATTCTATCCCATTCCTCCTGAACAGCTTTCCAGAGTCCTGTAAGGGTTTTGGGATGACGTTTGGATAATACAGATTTTAAAAGTCCGAAAGTACAAAAATCCATAGGTGATACATCGGGAGATTTAGTAGGGATATCAGTGAAGGGTTTGGCCTTGATACCACTTTTTTGTTCCATTTCTTTTAGGAAATTTACAGTGGATTTTGATGTGTGACTGCTAGCTTTGTCCTCATGGAGTCTCACAGATTGATGGCACTGTGGGTAAAGCGATGGTATTTCATTCAGAAAAATTGGCGATAAAATATGTTCCTGATAGTATTTGGAGATAATCTTGACATTTTTTTCCACTCTCTTTATTTTTAACTTGCCATTATAAGAAAAACCAGCAACAATCATGAATCCCTTAGAAAAACTTTCGATTCTTTGAACCATGTACTTAAATTTTTTTCTCCCCTTTTATGATAATAAATGGCTCTTTTTTTGTTGCAATCATTTAAATACACCCATGATTCATCTATTGTGACAATTGTTTTCCATTTTTCTTTGGATAAGTGTTTCTCATATAGAATTCTGCAGCGTGTCCTGCGTTCAGCGATGTGATTTCGAAAAAGACGATGCACATTGCGTTTTTTCGCTTTCTTAAGATTTAAATCAACGTTTATCATTTTGTTTACAGTGGACACCGAGCATTTTAATGACTTTGCAACTGTCCTTTGACAAGGGGGATTTTCTTATTACATTAAACAACGTACCTTTGCAATAGTCGAAGATGTCCGTTTTTTACTTGAATACTTGTTTGGAATTTTTGTCCCACTTGAGGCTCCAATTTGACGTTTTTTTCCTTTCTTGTTGACGATATTACCTATCGACGCTTTAGATATCACAAAACCATGACTCTCACATCCTTTTTGGATAACGGAGTATGCATATTTCTCATCGGAAAGAGCATAAATGTAGCCTTCGAACCACTGCTTTGTTAAAAACGCTATTTTGAATAAAAAGAAAACTTTCAAGTCGCAGACGATAATGTTGACTTTTAAAAACATAGTACAATTGTAATTATTTCTTTTGCAGCAAACAATTTTTTATTACCGCTTACCAAAATCGTCTAAAAAATGTGCGAGCAGCCTCTGTATATATATATATATATATATATATATATATATATATATATATATATATATATACAGGGTGTCCCAAAACGACCGCATAAACTCTGCACAGCTAGATTCCTCGTTGGGAGAACATAAAAACTGCCCAAAGAAGCGTTCCTGTACGGTCCATAGTTTACGAGAAAAATACGAAAAACAAAGTATGACGTCACTGTCGGTGCAAGAAAAAACACTTTATTGGACACTTCAACAACAATATTTGCATATCTTTCCAGACGATAATGTTTAAAACGTTCGCCGCGCCTATCGCATCATGCATACGCGCGCGCCATAGAATGACGTTAAGCCGCCGTTGAACTGGTATTTAAAAGGCTGCATCTTGCAGCTACCGGTAGTCTTCGTATGGTGGCCATGTACTCCGTTCGTGACTACTGCGACATGTACTTGATGTACGGCCGATGTAATGGAAATGCCTTACGAACTGCTAGGGAGTATGCCCGTCGATATCTGTCCCGCCGTCCTCCCGATGTCAACGTCATTCGTACGCTGGACGACAGACTGCGAAATACGGGAAGCTCTTGCCAATAGCCAATCTTCACGATACTGGAAGACCGCGGAGCGGCCTGACGGTAGCACAGGAGGATGCAATACTGCAGCGGATAGAAGAGACGCCCGAGGTAAGCACACGCGCATTAACCCGTGAGATGACTTCGAGTAAAAGTACTGTGCACAGGCTTTTACGGTCTGAGAGGCTACACCCATTTCGGTACACAACCGTACAAGGTCTGAAACCAGATGACTTTCAGAAACGCGTGGCCTTCTGTGAATGGCTGTTGCAGAAACAGAACACAGATAATGGTTTCATTGCACATATCCTGTGGACTGATGAATCATGTTTCACTCGTGATGGGGTATTCAACCATCACAACAGCCATATGTGGTCCCAGGTCAATCCGCATGCAATCCGGCCGCAGAAACATCAGGAACGTTGGTCTCTTAACGTGTGGGCCGGCATACTCGGGGATCGCCTGATTGGACCATATCTGTTGCCTGAACGGCTCTCGGGACAATCGTACTTGGTGTTTCTCAATGAGGTCTTAACCGAGTTACTCGATGACATACCATTAGCGGCAATACAGGGTCTTTAGTTTCAGCATGATGGGGCTCCGGCGCATTTCTGTGCTCCTGTACGTGGTTGGTTGGATATGGAATATCCCGGCCGCTGGATCGGACGTGGCTGTCCAGTTCTATGGCCTCCACGTTCGCCAGATCTTACACCGATGGATTTTTCCTATGGGGCCATCTCAAGGAATTTGTGTATCGAGACGTAGTGACACACAAATGGACTTAGTTGCTCGTCTTCATGCTGCTTGTACTTCGTTGGACCCCGCGATGCTGCAACGTGTGATGACAGCCATTCCACGGCGTGCTCAATCCTGCCTCGACATGCACGGCGGACACTTTGAACATCTTCTTTAAATTGTGCATGCTGTTGATATGTTCAATAAAGTGTTTTTTCTTGCACTGGCAGTGATGTCATACTTTGTTTTTCGTATTTTTCTCGTAAACTATGGATCGTACAGGAACGCTTCTTTGGGCAGATTTTATGTACTCCCAACGAGTAATCTAGCTGTGCAGAGTTTATGCGGTCGTTTTGGGACACCCTGTATATATTTATACTAGCTGTATACCCGTGCTCCGCTACGGAGTACTTTCAAATTAAATGCAACTGTCAATATATGCAATTTATTCCAAGAAAAAAAAGAAAAAAAATATATTTACAAAAATCATAACGAATAATTTTGAAGACGAAAAAATGTATAAGAAAACATTAAAATTAAATACAAGAGTCAATATATGCAACTAATTTGTATGTTTAATATCCATAAAACATACTAATTTGAATTAAATTCTTTAAAAACTTCCATCTCAATTAGTCTAATGGTTAAATTTGATCTTTTACTGTATTTTAATATTTTGTTTTGTCAATTTATTTCGTTGTTGTGCCCGTGACGCTAAATTTATTTAAAGTATCTCAGAAAGAAAAGAAACCACGTGAACAGTACTTAATAAATTGAATTCTAAAAATTAATCTTTAAAAATTCATCAAAAATCAGAAAATGAGGTAAAGATTTGAAAAAGATTTCATTTTAAAAGAATTTTTATGATCTTTATCGTGATATAAATTTTATAACCCTCAGGTTATTATTTGAAATAAAAATTTTAAAAAAGTTACAAAAAAAGCTTAGAAATTTAATTTTAAAAATTCTAAGAAGAATTTTTCAAAATCTTTCCTAGGGAACCCCTACACTATAAGAAGAATCGCCATGCAAAATTTCAACCCATTTGGTGCAGCGGTTTGGTATGTGAGTTATCTGTCAGGCAGTTGCGGAACTATTTTATATATAAATATGTATATATATATATATATATATATATATATATATATATATATATATATATATATATATATATATATATATATACATATATATATGTATGTATATATATATATATATATACATATATATGTATGTATATATATATATATATATATGTATATATATAGGTATATATATATAATATATATATATATATATATATATATATATATATATATATATATATTTACGTGCATTTACTGCATTGTTATAAGCCCACGTATTCTTGCGACTTATTAAACTATAAAAATACTGAAAGACCCTTTTTACGCAAGAATAGAAGTCTTTGATACCTCGAAGAACTAAGCGAGTATGGAGTGCACATCTGGTGTGGACAAATAATTGGCAATCGATTTCTTTTGATGTCAGTTGGATTGGACAAACTCTAAACCTTGTGATGACATCGTTGGAGGAGAACGAATGTCATTATGATAAATCAAATATTAAATGGCATTTTAGCTTCCGTTATTGACAACGACCTCCCCCCACACACACTGTCACTTCCTGACACTCAGGATTTAGTTCCTTCGAATCAGAGAGGAAGAGTTACGAGGAAACGACGGAAATGAAAGTCAGAGGAAAATATGTAACAAAAACATGCTGACATATCCTTTGTTTCTTTTTTTTAAATCTGACATTATAACAAAGTTAGTCTGAAGATTTATGGAAAAACGAAAGTAATGTTCAGGTAAAATAAAATTAGGATGTATTCTATGACATGCCTAACACGGTGATGGCAGGAATTCTCATTTTTCAGATTTGACTTCCCGGATATAACTCCTTTCTCTTTTGGCAATAACTAATGATATGGTCCTGTGCATTTTTAATTATTTATTTTTGTACTATTTTTGTTTTTTCCCAACATGAATACTATTTATAAGTTTCTAAATTACCATCTTTGCAATGATAGAGTATCGACACTCTTCAAAGATCGGTATTCAAACTTGGGTCTTCAAACCTCAAGGCTGGTGTACTACGAGCTGTACTACAGAACCATTCCACCAATCTGAGGAAAAGTCTTTTACCAGCATTTTCAGTTCACCCTTCTTTATTCAAGCTTAAAACAAATTTATACGATGTGTACATTAAAATGAAACAACGTTTAACTCGGAAACAGCTGGGATTTTGGAGTTGAAAACATGCTTTGAGACAGCTCTAATCCTCAAATATGTTTTTCCTTCATTGAATCGGGAAAATGATTCTACCATTCAGAAATGAGAAAAAAATATGCACGAAGTATCCAGTCAAAGTTTATGAAATTCTTTGCCTCAAAAAACAGATTCCAGCCATTCTTTCACTTATGGTATCCAACTACGTTTGAAACGTCGATTTTGAGGAAAATTCCGAATTTACTTCTATTCTTGATTCTCCAAGAATCAAGAATAGTAGTAAATTCCTTCTGTTTCTAAATCTACTTTCATTTTAATTTTCTGAACTATCATTAGAAAGAAATCAGAGTGATTAAAAGACGAGCGGCAGTGATAAATTCCAATACAAGTTTAAAACTGTAATTGCGTTTTCTGAAGAACTTTTTTCATCAAAAATGTATACGACTATTGTGATTATTCAAAATATAATCATGATATGTCTATGAAATTTTCCATGTATGTTTTCCAGAATATTAAGAATATAAAGAACAACAGCTAAGGCTGTAGATATATTACTTGTTCATTCATATCTGTGCTATAAAAAATCTCATATGAAATGACTCAAATTTTATATATAATTGCATGTAATGACTTTTATTTATCTTTTTTTATATTTCAAGATATCGATTAGTTTTTAGGTCATTACGCTCTTGATGGATTAATGTAGGATTTGGGCTTCATTTTTTGGGCTCTATGTTTATATGATAAAAATAAATTGTTACATGTTTATATGATAAAATTAAATTGTTACATCATCGATAAGTTCAACAAAACCGCATTTAGTTGAATTATGTATAATTTCTACATTACTGTACAATAGAGTGATAAGTTTAATTTTACGAAAATCATAAAAATGGCACAAAAAATGTTACACAAATAATTACACAAAAAAGGCTTGCCATGTCTTCCTTTCTTTAATTGATCTAATATTTGTTTCTTCTACCAACCAACTCAATGGAATCTTTCAGAGCACTACGAGAAATAAACGCCATCAAATCCCTCGATACAGCATTGTATTGTATTAAAAGACTGCATATTACCTGTACTTTACTGTACCACAACTGTACCATATAAAAACGGTCCCTTGAAAAATGATAGATCGAGATTCCACTATATATATATATATATATATATATATATATATATATATATAAGCTTTAGGAAAAAAATTTAAACTATACAAAATTGAAGGTTTGACATTCCATTCACTTTCTTTCACAGATCAATTGTTCGCTTTTTTTACAAAACACCATAAAAAATCTTCCAATCTTTTCCTTTTCTTTAAACACAAGCCTCACATGAAAAAATAAAAAAGAGAGAACTAAAGTCTTAAAAAATCTTGCCATCCGTTCTGCCTATTTCTTTTATAATGTGTCTGATTACACGTTATGGGTGTCTCACTTGAAAATGGAGACATTCAAAATTCATGAAACCCTTCTAGGGTCAGTAGGTTTCCTGAAATATCAACCTCTCTACATGAAACATGTATCAAAGATGTGTAACTGTATCTATCCGTAGCTTGAAAGATGAAAGAAAATATTAATAAGTGCCTTAAATGTTCCGTTGTTGGTTTTAGAAACTATACCGAATTTGAAACAAAGATATATTGTATGTTCAAAGACAAAATTTTCTTATGGCGATTTCTACACTATAGAACCCATTAACCTGGTGCTTTCTGCTCATAAATTTTTCACCTTCCTATCAGCGAACTTGAAAGGCATTTGCAAACTGTTTACATTCTCTTTTTCATCGATTTCGAAACTTATTTGCTATGCATTTGAGTGACTTAGTTATACTCTATTTACATTTTGTAACAACAGTTTGAGTTATTTTTTTAAATAGTATGCTGTGGTTGTTGCATTTGTTCTATGAGCTCAATAAAATTACATTTCGCTAATTTTAAAATAATTGTAAATTATCCTCTTTAAAATGATACTTGGTAATGAAAATAACACATGGACTACTGACGTTATGGAATAGTTAATAAACAAGTGACTAGATTCTGCCGTTCATGAAATATTTTTGCTTTTTACCTGCAGAACCGGTAGTGTCATTTTAGGTGATATTCATATCTTCTTCCGTTTCTGGATATCGTACGGGGAATCTCCATAATGGCGAATCCTGCCATTAGTACTTTGTTGCTAAGCGGTTTAAATACAATTTAATTTGAAACCCTGAAATGTTTTTTAAAATCTGGAAAAAAAATTATTTTTAAATTAATTTTTTTTTCTCAGATTTGATGTCATTATGTGAAGACGATAGGCAGTCAAGCATTCCTGTAAAGGGCAAATACTAATAATCCAATGCATTTCCCACCTTCAAGCCTGGTGCAGACAATCTCTATAAGATGTTTCTTATGCCCTTACTCTATTTCTTTCAAAGTAGCATTATTTCTTAGACTATCTGATACTATTTCTCACTGCAAAGACTACGTTTGTAATCGCTCTGTCGAAATTCATATCAAATTTCACGAAATTCAGAAAAAGAGGAAACAATACCCAAACAACCACAGTAGGAGGATTTCGCATCCCTGCAATAAGATGGAATGCTTAAAGCCAGTGAGTCCCGTTAAAAGTTTTACTGGAGGCACCAACTCCGAAAAACAATGTCTTAACTCCTACAGAATGTAAAAAGACAACCTAAAATCCCGTGTCAGCTCGCGTTGAGATGAGTTATTTATGCTTTGAGGTGAGTTATTTATGCTTAATCTCCAAAACCCTATCATCACAATTTAGACATGAAGTCCAGGGTGATCATCGACGAATGTCCAAGTAATTAACCTACTGCTTACGGGGTGGGATAGCATGTATCCCAAGAATACGGGGAAAAGAATGAATATATATATATATATATATATATATATATATATATATATATATATATATATATATATATATATATATATATATATATATATGCATACATATATATATATATACATGTGGTTATCAAAATAATGGAAGCACTAAGAAACATCACGAAAACCTTTATTAATAAGGCCCAGGATCACCTTTGTTATGTAATACCACCTGATTCACCTTGGAATTGGATTATACAAGTCATGAATAGTGGTTAATAATATATTATGCCATTCTTCAGGGAAAATCATAAAAGTTCCTGTAGAGATGCTGTGGTAGATATCTATACCTGGCTCTATCCGCTTATACAGATCACAGTGGTTGGATGATATATAGTCAGGGGGGGGGGGGAGTTGTACAGGGCTAGATAAGATATTTGACCTTTTTTTCATGCTCTTCAAACCAATACTAGATTTATCTGTATGTATAGAGGGATTATCATCATGGAGAACGCCATCTCCTGCAAGAATGAATGTTTACATTGTAGGATGGACAAGTGAGCTAAAATTTCGGCATAGTCCTTCCCATTCAATCTCCCTTTTAGGGTTACAATAGGGCCGGAAGAAAACCATGAGATGTCATCCTAAACCCTGATAGATCTACCTCCATGATTGACAGTCGAAATGAGACATAAAGAATCTTACATTTGTGTAGGTGTTCTCCAGACATACGCTCGTCCTGTTTCGAGGAACAATGTGAACAATTATTCGTCGGGCCAAATGCCATTTTACGACATGTTACTCGAACAGGATATGCACTCGTGGCAACATTGTGGACGATGTAGACATTGTATCTGCATCTATTACAAGTGGCTTGGGAATAGCTACTCTTCCGTAAATGCTTTCTTTGAGAACTTCCCTTCTACATCAGAAGGTTGATATCAGAACATGGAGATGCAGATTGAGCTCCTCGGTCATTTTGGTAGGAGTTGTTTTCTTTCTTCATGTCACAATTCGCTTCAATACCTCATCCATCTCTTTCACTCATCTCTCCCTTTCGTCCACTATTCTTTTTGGAAAAGGATGTTTCTCCGTGCACTCTGTATGCTATCATGACTTTCGATACCATAGCTCAAATAACGCACATTAGCCTGGGGGTTGCAGTAACAGACACTCCAATTTAAAAGCACTCCAGCAATTTGCCCTTTTCACAAGGTCTGCAAGGTTTGACATTTTATGCTGTTCCCCACAAAAGCCCTTAGCCTCATTACTGGTACCTGAGAGTAGAATAATACATACACTACATTATATAAAAAATACCGGTGGCCAGACTTGTTTTTTAAGGAATATGAAGCACATTCATAAACACCACTAATATTGATAGGTGTTTCCATTATTTTGACAACCACCTGTGTATATATATATATATATATATATATATAATATACATAATCTATATATGCATATATATATCCCGTTCTAAAGAGGGAATCGGAAAAATGGGCCCCGTAAGCTAAAGGTTAATAGGGTAGCTACGAACCAAACAATGCAGAAAGGGAAGTTGTTGACCAATAATTTTATGCAAAACCTAATGATCTGAGTCCAGACCGAAAGATCAAAATAGTTATGCCCAGTATTAAAGGGCTCAGAATCGCAACGACGAATCTGTGGTAGCCGAAAGAATAACAAATTTGTTCTAAACTAGAGAAGATCCGATTAATTTAGAGCTGTACGATGTCAGGATGACTAGGCAGCTACTCTTGTTTACATGCGTCTAGGAGTTCGAATTCCGTTTTAGGTTTATGTTCCGTTTATGCGAGTCTGTTGCCATCGGAAAATCAGCTTTTAGCTGTAGGTCCCATTTACTTTGGTTGGCGTGTTTCAAAAGATGATCGTAGTGCTCTCATTCAACCCACCAACCAAACCGGTCACTTTAGCTCCCGAGTCACTAAAAATGACAGAAGAACTGTCGTACAATCCGCAACTTGACATATTGCTGACCGAGGCGAATCACGCCGACTGCGTCTCAAATTTTGGAGCTAAGCAGTTCAGGCTCTTGACTTTCTGAAATCTTCGTGTCGTGTCTAAGGCCATCCGCACATGGGTCGTCTTGTACTCTGCTCGAACTCGAAGTGATTTCTTCCACCACTCAACTTCCTACGTAATTGAATGGGATTTCACTTATGGGGCGATTGGCAATGGGCTCGAAGTCGAAGCGGAATCGATTCGTACTCGTCTGTAGGTCCCATTTACTTTGGTTGGCGTGTTTCAAAAGATGATCGTAGTGGTCTCATTCAACCCACCAACCAACCCGGTCACTTTAAAGTTTTCACTCAAACTGTTTGGAACGGGAAAAATCGAGCGGGACGCGAGGAATTTTTTATTATCAATGGAAGCGTTCAACATTAAAATTGTAGGAGAAGTGCAAAAAACCAGGAGCATTATGACCACACGCTCCGAGAATATTCTAGAAAAGATTGTATAGAAAAAGAGGAGAATGAAGTTGCATGAGAAGTCAACTTGACAGGTAATTTATTTAATTACAAACTTTATTAATGTTACATATTCTAGTTCAAAAAATTTATTACATTATAGTATTTCTTTATTAATTACGAAAACTTATTACAATCATTCATTAAAAAATCTTATTACAATTTCACGAAATCTATTCTGATTAAATACATAAAAAATAATAATAAACTAATACAAAACACACAGCAAAACTCAATATATTTAATTTTTTAAATCATTAAACATAAAAATTATGTTTTTAGTTTTGATGAAAAAGTGTTATAGCCTGGACTTTGTCGTGGTGATTGCTACCTGAGTCCCACCGTCTCACTCCCACAAACACAAGAGTTTAGCACAAACTTTTGTATCTTAAAAATTGTATGCATTTATAACTCCGATTGAAAACGAAATTTCAAATAATTTTAAAATTAACCAAAAAATTTGTATTTCTATAACAATAAAATAATACCGAACTTAAATTTTTTTGACATTCTACAGAATGCTAAAAATTATGCATCACTTTCTTGTAATTAATGTGACGCAACTAACAGCCGATGGCGAAAATTCCGTTCCAAGTACGGATGTACTTGTACTCTCCTCCGAAACCTTCTCCTTTTTATCTTACGGTACCAATATAACATAAGAATGACCTCCTCATCACTGGAGATGCTCATTTTAAACAACTGAAAACAAGAAGTTTTGAACTTTGCACGTTGAAGACATTCGACCTACTGAGAAAAATAGAAACTCCTCATCCCGCTTCGAGTTCGCAACGAAACCACTTC
Organism: Dolomedes plantarius; assembly: GCA_907164885.2. NCBI lineage: Eukaryota > Metazoa > Arthropoda > Arachnida > Araneae > Dolomedidae > Dolomedes > Dolomedes plantarius. The sequence continues at coordinate 161,063,630 of OU015496.1, read as the reverse complement.
GAGTGCGAGACGACCCGTGTGCGGATGTACTTAGAATTGTTGTAAAAATGATGAAATGCAATGATATGCCGGAACTTCCCCCAGGTCAGCAGTAGGGTTTGCGACTTGGACCAACTTCTTTAAAACCCGGGTTTCGGGTTTGACGGGTTTTTTAAATTTAAAACCCGGGTTTTCCCGGGATTACTTGGTTGGTTCCAGGGGGTGAATACCAAAGAACTAAAATAATAAATAGTTTATTAGAAGCATTTAATTTATTTCAGAATTTCAAATGTAAAAAATAAAAGTAAATTAATTTAATGTTAATAAACATATAGATATATCTATAGCAGGGGTTTCCAACTTACAAGTGTCCAAGGGCCGCAATCGAAAACACCTGTCTAGTGGCGGGCCGCAATTTAATCAGGACCATGCCCATGACTTTTTTTCTTGAGGGAGGGGGATTTGAAGGATTTGTGTATTGTATGTACTATGAAAGTTTTAAAAATTCGAGGATGAACCTCCAACAACGACCTTGATTATAACTGGCCAACTTTCGTTAAATTACACAGACACACACAAAACAGTCAAATAAGAAGTGGGTCAAATAAGAAGGAGGAGGGGGGGAGTATGAAATAGAACATGAGTGGACACCCTACTTTTCATGGAATTCGAGGAAAATCAATCTTTTTTGTAAATGAACAGCATTTGAAAACAATATAGATTTTTACAAAAACATTTTTCGTTAACTAAGAATATCAAAATTGATGCTGCAAATTATTTTCCTAGAAGTCTTCGCGGGCCGCATGCAGCCCCCGGGCCGCCAGTTGGAAACCCCTGATCTATAGCATAAATAAAAGTGGAACAAGTATCTATTTTTTTATAAAACTGCCTTACAACCATCATTGCACTCAACGTATCATCATTGAGTCGGCTTCTGAGTTTATTAGCAAAGAGACCCATTACAGAAAAGGCTCATTCTGCTTCCACCGAAGTTGGTCGAATTGTTGTTAAAGACCTGAAAAGTTTATAAGCATTTCAGGTCGGCTTTTTGTTGCCCGAAACAACTCAATTTCTTTTCTTGGGATGTATGAACCAAATTTTGATTTTTTATGATTTTCCTTATTATCATTCTCCTGCAGAAACATACTAAGCTCATCAGTTAGGGACATTTGTTTAGTTCAAGCACCAATACTCGTAGCATCATCTTCAATTCCATCTTTAACTCCCACCGCAACTGCTACTTCTGGTTCAGACTCTGACCCATTATCATTTACGTTGAATAACCGTTTTATTGAGGTTGTTGCCAGATCAAATATTTTGTTTTTAAAAATTTTACTACCAAACTCATCATATGATTTGTCTTGGTTCCAAATTAAGGAATATAATTGGTATTCGACTGTATTAGATAAATAACTAATTCCCCGGATTTACATTAAAAATCCTCCGGGTTTCCTGTTCGTAAAATCTTTCAAAAACCCGAGTTTTCGGGTTCGGGGTAACCCGGGTCAAAAACCCTAGTCAGCAGTAAATGCAGTTTTCGAGTAAAGAATTCATCGATCAACCATCTATCCTGTTGGAATTTTTCGTTCATGGCATCAGTACAGATAAATTAAGAAAATGTTTTTTGTATCTGTATTATAAACTACCGTTCATTGTAAAATTTGTGAAATTTTTCCGTTTTGTGGAAGAACAAATTTGTTTGAGAAGCAACAATCTAATATACCGCTTATCCTACCCTCCCCCGCCCCCCACACAAAAAAATGCTGCTAAAGCAGTTACTTTACTAGTACTCTACGAAATGCTAAGATCAACAGTTAGGACTGAGGCAACTGTACTGTGTTTCGAAGTTGTCAAAATGTCATTTTATTTCTGCAACATTCTTCTCTATCAGCAAAGCCACTTTGCGTGTCGCTTTCTACCCAAAATTTGTTCTGACTCTTTGATGGCATTAATATCAGATTGCTAGTTATCATCGGACGAACTGTCATCTTCCAACCCTCTATATTGTGCCTAGGGAAATTTGTAAAATTATATGAATTGAACACACTAAAAATTTCTTTCGAATTAAAAAAAAAATGCGATACGTCAATTGAAATATTTAAGGTTTAGTGAAACTTCACAAAAGTAGAAAAAAACTCATATTTTACTAAAAACTATGCAATTCAATAAGAATTCTATGATGACAACCTACACATATTTTGCACTTTGAGAATTGCATATTTGGGCATGTACAACATTTTCTTTTGTGTCGGAAAGGGATTACATGGTTTCGGCAACAATGTCATAAGACTGTTCTGTGCAACAATGTCATCTTTTGGAAGTCGAAGACTAAATTGACCGCGACTTCCAACTTAAATATGACTCTGGATAAAGATCATTCTTGATAGTTAAAATCATCCATGCTAACATGGGGTTTCAAAACACATGGTGTGGTTTGAAGATTATAGCCTTAGGCATTCGGTTATGTCATGAAAAAAAAATGGTTTGAGGACGCAGAAACAAAAATCAGATATTGATTATTTTATGGAATAAAAAATTACAATTATTCAAAATGCAGGGAAATAGATTTTGAAGCAAATGCCTGAAATCCTTTGAAATGTAGTTTAATTTGAAACCCATGACGTTTGTTTTCAAACTTTATTCCCTCACGTAAAAAATTCCAAATCTAAAGGTATCTCTAAATTTATATATATTTTTTGTTCAAGTTACATTCTGTTTAGAGTCTGTTTCATTCCCCGAAATCCATGAACATAACAAAAAATATCGGTTAAGCAATATAAAACTTGGACTCTAACGATGTTGTTTTCCTCAGAAAAATACTGGAATTTCAAAAGCCTTTTGAAAGAAAATGAAGCGAATTAGAGCTTTTATATGTTTCTTCGGACAGTTCCTTTGGAAAACTTCGGTAAAATAAAAGCAGAACTGTCTTTTCCTTTTGAAAGTACTTGTTCGTGTAAACGTAGACTGAAATTAGTGTCTAATTTGGGTGTATGTTTACCTTCCGACATCGACCAGGGTAATTCTCCTAATTACTGGCTTTACCCCATATTTTTCTCTAATGGAATCTCTCCGGATTTTTCGCGTAGCTTTTTTTCAGGTTAAATAGATGTTTTCTCCGTTCATGATTGGGTACAAAATTGTTTTATCCCCACTTCTAAAAATATTTTCTTAGTACTCTGGAAATGTACTAACACAAGGAAGACACAGTGGTCAATTTTCATGAATGTAAAAATCACATGGAATTGTGGCAATATTTGTACATTCTTCATCAAAATGATTTTTAAAAAAGTTATTACCTCAGCAAAGTTTTGACAAATACATTAGTAATCACCAATACTCCTCACTTAAAAAGGAAATCCGACTGTCGTCATATTTAAACTCTTAAACATGATGTTCAAATAATACACATGAAGCCATAATCTGGCACAACTCACATACTGGTTGCAACAGCGCCACATCAAAATTGAGTCAAGAATACCACCCCAAATTGTGACTAAAATATTAACCTCCTTATAAAAACGAAATGAAAGCATAAGAGTTATTTACAATTTGTGTCTAGAGGAATAACTAATTATGATTGATATAAAGATTTCCCTCAATATAAATTACTCGAACAAGTGTTCATTATGTAACAATGTTTTTAAAGTGGTAAATGATGTCTTTTCAAATTTAAAAATTTGTACTTGACAATTTTCTTCATGGTACTGTAAAATTATGGCCGATGACAGTGAGCAATATTTTAATATGTGATTTTTCGAGATTCTTTATGAATCCGGCAACATGAAACATAAACTGAATATGTTGGACTCTAAACAGTTTTGTTCACAAATTAATAAATAATTAAGATATTAAAAGAAATTAATTAAAATTAAATTCCATTTAGCAGTAGAATGAACAGTTAAAAACATATATCAAACACAGATTGTTACAAAATATAGAAAATCAAAGAAATCCCTCCCCCCCAAAAAAGCAAAAAAGCAACAACATAAATTTCCATAATGCAACCACTACACATTTGTCTCATTTTATTTTTAATCTACTCTTCTTTTTTTGAAATATTCGAAAGCGTTTGTCAAAAAAAAACAGAATGGTGGAACTTAATGGTCTTTACCATATGCCATCACATTTATCGAAGTGATTTCAGTAATTATAATTCGGAAGAGCAAGTACAGTACGAATGATTTTGTTGTAAAAATCGCATACTACATAAGTGATATTCTATTTAACTCTGAAAGTCATAGATTTATTTTCAGCAAAACTACAATGAGAGAGTTCTGTCAAGCGTGATAAAGATCAAATAAAAATGTTTCCAAATATTTTTATCTGTATTTTCCACCTTCACTAGAACGCATTCACACATACGATACAAGCAAAGGGCGTTGGTAATGTGTTTCCTTTAGACGGGAGCAAAGTCAGTTTTATTTCATACTGTTCGAAATTTAGATACTGTAGGTTTCTTTAGATGTCTTCAATCAGATACAAATCCTTCTCTCTTATCGACCTTTACATTTTTTTCTTCGAATCACTGTTTCAATTCCTCCTCAGATTTTCAATGAAAAAATTTCATTTTGAGAGATATATCCGTAGCAATATTTCTATCGATTGTCTGGAGAATTTCTTCCGGGAAACTCCAATGTGATTTTTCTTATTTTTCAACAGGGGAGATTTCTATCCTTACACAGATTTTGAGAACACATCTCATTAAACGTTTCGACCCAAAAGATCTCGGGCTTCCAACTCCTGTTCTAAAACAAATTGTTTGGAAGAAAACTTCCCTTCAAAAACGAAAAAAAAATCAAATTTAGGGATAAATCAAACTAGACATACATAAATAAATTCCTGTTGATGTTACTTCTAATACCCCTTGGCCGGAATTATTTCAGATCAGGTCCGTATAGACTAGCGTGCTGAGGCTATATAGACCAGTTTATCTTGTATATCCGGTTTATAATGGCACCACAGGGATCGGTGTTCGATTTAGGCAGGTGCCACTTCAATTTTAAGCGATCATCCCCAGGGACGACATCTGGGGGGGGGGGGATCGTACCCTCTACCAGTCTCTCTGACCTCCTACAGGGACTTTATGGTCTACGGATTTAACGTGCCCATACCCGGGGCCTAGACACGAAAATATTTAATGCCGCTCGTCGGGATTCGATCCAAGCACCCTCAGCACTGAAAGCCGACGCAATACCCCTAGGTTACGTCGGGCCGGAATAAATTCCTAAAATTGAATATTAACCCTTCAGCGGGCGCACAAGTGTATAAAGTGCAGCATTTTCGTAATTTTGAAAGGGTTTCTTTTTACACGTAAGGTTTAAATGTTCAAAACAGTTTCTATTTATAGCTACACCCTTTCTAATGCAGGTCTGATTTTCTGACCCATGTAGTCCTTTCCATTCATTTGTTAGTCTTGATTTATCCGTGGAAAACAAGCGATTATACCGGATTACAATACAACAAAAGCAGGAGTTGATGTAGACGATCAAATGTGCATCTATTACACGGTAATCCCCCATATCACGAAGATGGACAACCTCATTGTTTTTTTAGGTTTTTAGACATAATAGGAATCAATTCGCAAGTTGTCCTTATATCCAACAAGCCGGACTGTTTTGAAATAAGGTAATTCTATCTGCATTCTTTGGCCTTTAATTATAAATATATCTCAATATTATCAAAATTTTATATATTGTCATAAAACTCAGAATCATTATTTTCAATTTCAAAACAAAAAGTTTATTACAAAAGTAATAATCAAGGTTGAAAGAGACGTTGTAATCTGTGCCACGCGCGCCTGCTGATGTTCCAAAAATTAGCGTGCTCGCTGAAGGGTTAAAGTACTATTTTGGGTAACAAAAACGTATTACGAAACAAAATGATCCATCGTAATGATTCTTAAGAAATTTCTTGTCCTTAACTCTTCAAAAGATTTTTTGAATGAGAATGGAAATATAGTATTAGCAATAGAATTTACGACATGAGATTCGACTCTCATTCTATGTCGTGTTTATCAGAACATTGAGAAATTTGTTCAAAATGCCATTTTATCATCTTTATTCCTTAATGTTTCCTAAGAAAATAAATTAAAATGTCACGAAAATCTTTATGATTTAAACCGAAAATAACAGAAAAAAAGTAACTCATTAAATTAACTCTATCAGTATCAAATAAGTTTATAATGCAGTTAACTATGTCTTTAAAAATATATCAACCAAGATATTTTAATTTTTTTTTTACTTCAGGGTAATATTTCCTTTACTCGTTGTGAAAAGGATTCGAACGATATTTTTCTTCTTCAGTTTACTTAACCGTTCTCATAATTAACAGTTTATATCTTGTTTGCGTTATAAACGAGATATCAACTGTTAATTATGAGTTTTTATTCATTTTATATGGTAAAAAATGATTCAGTATATTATAAAAAAAGCCAGAAAAATAAAACTGTCTGGCGTTTTTTTTTTGTTTATAATAATTTTGAAAAAATGTATCGCCGTGTTATTCATGAGGTTTTACGTATACCAGTATCCTATACATGCTTTTGCAATAACTATTATTTTAACTTACATTTTTATATACAAATATCCGGTCCAAATTTCCAGCGTACAATAACACGGGAATAAACAGTATCTTAGAAATAGAACAAAACTGAAAATTAATTTCTGTGATAGATTTTGTTACCCCCCTTACCTCTACATCTCGGTTTATTAGTAATTTCGAACAACAAAAATGGTGAAAAATAGCGTATATCTCTTAGAATGAGGTGCTCCTGAAATTGGTTTAAACTGAGTTAAACAGATTCGTTAAATAAGGTCCATAACGCACCAAGTTACCGGTTCGTGATTTTATTGTGTTCTCTTCATTAGGGGCGCTGTGTACTAACCTTATTCGATTCGCTCACCTCAATGTTAACCTATGGAGAAAATGTGTCCAAGGATTGCCGACTTGGATTTAAAGATTTTTTTAAATTATTGTACTCCTTAATAGAGAAATAAGTTTTACACCTTGGGGCATTTTTCGTTTTTTTTTTAAATGCATATAATAGTTTAAAATTTGAATTATTCGGGAAAAAATATGATCTAGTGTGTTTAAAGTGCTTCTAAATTCCTTTGGTGGACGAAATTTATAAAAAGAATCGTGTCGCAATGTGCAAAAATATTCAGGCTATCTGAAAATACCATTCTTATTGTATTATCGGCATTTATGTAGCTGTAAATAAAACACACATTTTCCCCATATGTTAACATTGAGGTAAGGGCTTGTGGCGGCTCTCTGGTACAGCGCGCTGGTTTACGGTGCTGAGGGTGCTCGGATCGCATCCCGGCGTCGCGCCACGAAAAATGCCTCCGTTTGCGTCGTCCCTTCATAGGAGGTAATGCTGTCCGCCTATATGGTGCCCCCATAATAAAATGGACAGCAAAACTGCGGAGTAATATAGGCGAATGTTTGACAAGTTCCCCCGCTTAAAAAAATAAATAAATAAAAATAAAAAAATAAAAATTGTGGTGAACGCATCAAATAGAGTTAGTACACAGCAGCCTTAAGTTTGGATGAAAGATGCTCAGAATGTTTTGAAACGTTCTCTAATTATTAATAGTGAAAGGTATTTTAAACTATATTTTATTTTCTGATTCATTAAGTTGATACGCAAGATGTTGGTTTAATTTGAAATTTCATTGTTACAATCAATAGAGGTTAACTTATTCCTTACGGGGTGGGATAGCATGTACCCTAGAATACGGATCCAATAATGAATATATATATATATATATATATATATATATATATATATATATATATATATATATATATATATATATATATATATATATATATACACGTATGTATACCGGTTGGTTATAAAGAAACATTGCCGATATATGATCCTCTAGCAGCCGTTCCGTTCAACCTATCGAGATGGGATTTCAGATATAGTTATTTAGAGGTATAAGCTCGGGATTCTGAGAACGGCAACACAGTGACTCTCACGGTTAAGGTTATGGGTATAGAAACTCGAAATTTTCAAATGGCAACACCCACTTTTACCCGTCGCAAAATACTCAGCGCATGCGAAAACCCTAAAGACACGGTACGTGAATCCCAAAAAACGGACGCGTTATGCAAGCACAAAGAAAAACACCTCCGCGAATGGCTAACAAAAACACGATCATAGAGATTTTAATCGATTTTCTTTGCTGAATATCTGACGAACGGCGTTCTGTGATTGGTTTCTAGACTGTCATATCCAAATTTCATCCGTGCGCCCCGATAGTGTCTTTGTTAGCCGTTCGCAGAGCTGTTTTTTGTGCGTGCATAACGCGTCTATTTTTTGTGATACACGTACCGTTCCAACGCTTTATAGGGATTTCGCATGCGCTGAACATTTTGCGACGGGAAAAAGGGGGCGTTGCCATTTCAAAATTTCGAGTTTCTATACCTATAACCGTAACCGTGAGAGTCACAGTGTTGCCATCCTCAGAATCCCGAGCTCGTACGTCGAAATAACTATATCTGAAATCTCATCTCGATAGGTTCTAAGGAACGGCCGCTAGAGGTCCATGTATCGGCAAAGTTTCTTTATGACCACCCTGTATATATATATATATATATATATATATATATATATATATATATATATATATATATATATATATATATATATAACCTTCTTAGTGGCTGTTCTTACAAAGGGAGAATAAAATTTCCTGTTCTCAAGAGGGAATCGGAAAAATGATCCCCGTACGCTAAAGGTTAAGGAAGGAAAATTAAATGCTATTGTCTCTATTCACAAACGCATAAGTAAGTGGCGTATTTTGTATATTTTAAAGCTGCTAAGTATTAACCCTATTGGATTTTCTCACCTCAATGTTAGCCTATAGAGAAAATTTGTGCAAGGATTTAAGAAATGTTTTGAAAAATTTTAGCCCGTAATCGACAAAAAGATATTTTACACCTCGGAGCTTTTTTCCTTAAAAATAATGCAAATAATATTTTAAGGGAGTCCGGGACGCATTTTAAGAAAAAATTATTTATTGAGTTAAAATATTGAATTTTTTTGTGATGGCTAATCATATAATTTGTAAACAAAATCACATCATAAAAATTATCATACAGTTTTTAAAAATATTTTTTTAAAAGTGGGATAATTTAAAATCGTTATAAGTCGAAATATTAACTGTCGAATTTCAAAATTTTTCACTAAATTAAACAGAAATATATAAGTTTTAACTTATATTCAGCATTTTTTAAATATTAATTTTTAAAAAAATTAAAAATATTTAGAATAAAAATTTTAAAAAAATTATGTAACGTATTTTTAAAAATCATAATTTCAAAAGCAAATATTTTTTCAAATTTTCTGAGTCAAAATTAAAGTAAAATAATTGTAAAAGACATGTTCCAAATTTGAACCATTTATCTTTAACGGTTCTTGACTTATAACAATTTAAAGACGAGAAATGGAGAAAAAACGCTTCATGCAGAAAAACGCTTTTAAAGGTTTAAACTATGGTGGCGCGTATATACCACCACTATTGTGGAGGGTAAGTCAGTCACGTAAACTCATTAACAAAACTTAACAACTTTATTGACAAAGTATTAGTATTGGCAGATTACGCCGACATACACATCTTAAATTATGGCGCGAACCTGCTTTGGTAAGATCGAGTTGAAACATCACGAGAGGTCTAAAATAAGTTGAAATACGTCGTAAAAGAAGGAGCAACCGCCTCAGCCTCCAACTTAAACACGCCTGTCAAACTGACAAATGGCTAAAGCAAACAAGCCGCGACTCGGTAAAAACTAAAAACTTAAGAACCTCTGTCTCCCATCGGTCTGGCTGTAGCTTATAACTGTTTACGCAGCCAATCAGAGTTTGCTGTGACGTTTGCTGATACGAAGCGATTCAATGCATAAGTCATTGTGATTCATTGAATATTTAATTATTAATTAATCTTTCTAAAATGTAAGCGGAAAATGTAGACCATGGAGCACCGCCCCCCCCCGTAGAGAAGATTGAAATTTACTTTTAAAATTTAAATCTAACAACTGGCTTTGAATTTCGCCCAGATTTAGTTACTGTATTTTCCTGTCGGGGAATGTGGTGTTTCTCATTGTCTCCATGTGCTTTAGTTAATACATAAACAGGCTTTACACGATCAATGCTTACAGATTGAAGTTTACCCATGATACAAATTGTCAGTGTCTTTGGTTTTCTTGACATGACAGCATATGGTCTTTCATACGGTGGTGCCAACGGAGGCTTCACTTGCTCTGTCCGCAGGAACACATGTGTACAGTCCTTGAGATCCTTGAAGACAAAGACAGGTGGCTTGGCATGTCTTCCTATCGTATTTGGTGTCAAGTTGGTCATATGGGAACTCAGTCTCTGCAACATCTCAGTTGGCTGGTCCTTCACCAGGTTACTCTGAAAAAACTCACCTGAAAATATTGACATACCACCGAACACTAATTGTGCTGGGGCAGCCTGCAGATCCTCCTTTACAGTTGATCTGATAGCCAGAAGCACCAGTGGTAGAGCATCAACCCAATGTACCGGATCTACTGCCATCAGAGATGATTTAAGCACTTGATGGAATCGTTCCACCAACCCATTGCTCTGTGGGTGGTATGCCGTAGTCCTGCTGCACCGAATCCCCAAGTACGTTGACAGCCTATTAAAAAGTTGAGACTCAAAGTTTGGTCCGCGGTCTGTCGTTATCACCTCGGGAATAACATAACGAGCTATCCAAGTAGATAAGAAAGCATCCGCTATTGTTTCTGCCCGTTGGTCCGGAAGTGGCACAGCTTTAGGCCGTCCCGTCTGGCGATCCACACAAGTCAGCAGATACCGTTTGCCTTTGAATGGAGATAGGGGCCCAACTATATCAATGTGGACATGACAAAAACTATTTGTTGCGACGATAGTTCCCAGAGGCGCCTTGTTGTGTCTGGTCACCTTGACTCGCCATTGTCTACACCATTCTGCACAATGTTTCCTCACACCATTCTGCCTCAATCTTTCCTCAACGGTTCCGTCCACACGAACCGTTGTTGGATGAGTCGCCAAGTTCCTTTTACACCAGGATGTGAAAGTTTGTAGTTGGCTTCAAAAATTCCCCTTCTCCAATCTCTAGGTACAAATGGTCTAACTAGGTCGTGAGACACATCACAATACAATTTTCTTTCACAGTCAGGGAAAGCAATTAACTTTAACTCAAGACCTCTTACTTCCTTTGAACGCAAAATCGGTTGTAACTCGGGATCTGTTACTTGATCCTCGGCAAATAAATTAAAATCAATTGAACTATTTAAAATCAAAGTGTATATTCTGGATAGTGCGTCGGCTACTATATTTTGTTTTCCTGGCAAATATTGGAAACCTGTCGAGGGCTAGCACTTGTTAATTTTTGGGGAATTGCGAAGGTTAAGGATTTGTGATCAGTGAAGATCGTGACTGTTCTTCCTTCAAGCATATGCCTAACATGTTTTACTTCAGAATACACCGCCAACAGTTCTCTATAAAATGCACTCTATTTAGTTTGAGTGGGGGTTAAATTTCGCGAAAAGATACCTAATGGCTCCTCACCGTCCTTGGTAAGTTGAGAAAGAACGGCACCGACTGCTCGGTCCGACGCATCGCCGGTTAACAATAGGCGTGCGCTGGGAGCTGGGAATTTCAGTGCATTTACCTCAAGTTTCGTAGCTTTCCTACAAGTTTCGAATGCATTTATTAATGGTTCTGTCCACAGTATTGGAGTCATATTCTTTTACTTTCTGTTAATTATGAGATCCAAAAGCAATTCCTGTTTCTCCGCAATATTAAGCGAAAAACGATGATAAAAATTTAAAATTGCTAGAAAAGTCCGAAGTTGACTGATATTGTTTGGGTGAGGGTATTGCTGTAATGTTTGGACCTTTTCAGGTAGCGGTTCAATTCCCTGCTTTGGAATTCGAAAACCCAAAAATCGTATTTTGTCAACACCGAATATGCATTTCTGGAGGTTTAAAATCAGGCCATGTTGACTTAGAGTTGAAAAAAGTATTTATAAGTGTTTTTTGTGCTATATCTCGATATCAGAAAAGACAAAGATATCGCCAAGATATGACAAAAAATGTCCAGGTCTCTAAGTATACTGTCTAGATAACGCTGGAATATGTTTCCACTGGTTCTCAAACCGAATGGCATTTTCCGGAATTCGAACAAACCTATAGGGGTCGTCACCGCGGACTTAGGAATGTCTGTAACCTCAACCGGAATTTGATAGCATGCTCGAACCAAGTCGACTTTCGAAAAAAACTGTTTCCGCCGTAATCCCATAACTACATCATGGATGTGTGGGAGGGGGTAGCGGTCAGGAGTTGTGACTTTGTGGAGTGCCCTATAATCTCCGCATATTCCCCAAGTTCTGTACTTTTTCTTAACAAAATGAATAGGGCTGGCCCATGGGCTTTTAGAGGGCTGAATAACACCGTGTTCCCTTAGAGCTTTAAATTCCAACTTCAATGTTTGAAGTTCTCGGGGTTCAACCTAAAAAGGTCTCGAAAAAATGAGTGGACCTGTAGTTTCAATACAGCGCGTTACCGGAAAGTTTTGCAAGTTATTATTGCAATGCACATTTGGATTGAAAAGTTTTGGAAATCTCGTTAGAATTCTTTCATATTCGGTTTTCCCCTCCAGTGGAGTGAGTTTTAAACTAGGGCCAGTCCCCGGATATCCCGATACTGCTAATGCTGTAATGTTATCTGTAACTTTCTTATTTTGTACATCCACCAGGATACCATAATGATTAAGGAAGTCGGCTCTACGAAGTCCAAAATCTAACTTCAAATTGACTGTACCAAATGTTTTCATAACAGAGTTGTTTGCAGCATACAATTTTAAATCCTGCACCCTTCTATTTCTTGTTAGCTTTTGGGGAAAACAGCTTAATGCTGCCCCCGTGTCCACTAAAAACTTAGTGCCTGTATTTTTCTCGTAAATAAACAACCCGCTTCCGAAACTACGCTTATCTGGCGCCTGTACTTCAGATGCGCCTAGGCGTTTTCCGAAAAATTACATGGCGATACACATTTTTTAGCTAAACTTCCGAACTTCCGGTGGTACCAACACCTTTCTGTTGAAGTAGAAAAATGGGGTTGAGATCTGGCTTCATTCCTCGTTTTACTGCTACCACGTCCGGGAAAGATTTGCTGCTATTAGAATGTTGCAAAAAAATAACAATATATCCTGCTCTAATTAAGATAGAGACATGATTTGAACGTCATTTTAAGCGGAAAAAACTACAAATTTTTTAATGTCATAAAAGTGTTTTCGAAAATTTGAAAAATTTTGTGTCCTGGGCCCCCTTAAATTTAAAATTATTCGGAGAAAAATTCTGGTATAGTGTGTTTAAACGCTCCTAAATTTCTTTGGTGGACAAAAATTACAAAATGAATTCTGTTGCGAGGGGCAGAAAAGTTCAGGCTATCTGAAAATACCATTTTTATTGGATTATCAGCATTTATGTAGCTGTATATAGTAGGCGCATTTTCTCCGTAGGTTAACATTGAGATGACCGAATCTAATAGGATTAGTACACAGTAGCCTTCACCTACGCGTCGAGGACTATATTTGAGGATTTAAAGAAAGACACCAGTAAACGTCATACAACTTTTGAAGTTGTCGAGGGAATTTAATAAAAGGTTTTCATTGAAACTCAACATACCAGCAATTTTTTGGCATCATCACATAAAAATAGTTCCAATTCAACTTAAAACCCTAAAAGATATTTAAATAATGTAAACAACTGTTTAGGTAAGAGCCTCACATAAAAAAGCTAGTTTTAAGCGCATGAAGATTACGCGACTCCAAGAAAATCACGAAAGTGGTAAAAACAGAACAATCCGTTGCAAGCAAATAGGTGTTGGCATCGTAAACACGAAATATTCCGCAGCCCGAATATAAATTTTAATATTATTTTACACACATTTCGAACAAAATGTCCTAAAAAACTTGTTTTTTTAATAGTGTAGTTTAAAAGCGTATGTTTGTTCGCTTATTTTGCTTATTATACTGGTTTTATGTTATAATCTACCATAATACTTAACGGAAAGACGTAGATAGGTTACGTAGTCTCAATTCATTTGTGTAATTTATGTATTGAAATATAAATAAGACGAACAGATTAAGGTATTTAAATCTTAATAAAACTTTAATTAGGAACAATACTGATATTATTTTTAAAATCTTCCTATTTAATGCATCATAGGTTACCTAATGGTTCAATCGTAGACCTAGATATTATTATTAAAGCTGTTAGTTGGATCACTAATATTTTAGTATTTAAATGCGGAAAGTTTTATAAAACTATTCGATTAATTTTTTTACATTAATGTTTTGTTTTCAAAAATATGTATGATTTGGGCCAAAAAAGGGTAGAAAAATTAATGAAAAAAAATGCACAAAATAATTTTGAAGAAAAAACTTTAAACACAATTTCATGACGTTACAGGTATTTGAGAAAATAACTCAACCATGTTGCATCGTATAACATAAGGTATGTGACTACCCAAAAATCCTCGTTTTAGCGAAAATTTTCGATTTTTTTTTTATTGGTTCATTTTATAGGCCACACATTTAGGATTCTAAAAATGCTTTATTTTTGTTTTTACGATAATTAGAAGCAAAGTTATAGTATAAATAACAAACCGGAAATGAAATTTCGAATACCGGAAGTTGCATTTAAAGGGCCGTAAAAAATGTAAACAATCAGTTTGAACAACTATTTTCTTACTCCAAAACAATATAAATATCCAAAAATTTTTTTAAGTATAGATTCAAGTTTCCTTTATTTATTTTCTGTTGTTTTATTTGCATCTGGCAACTATTTCTTTACTAAATTTCAGTTATAGAGTGGCAACGTTAATTACCGTTTGCACGTTATTTACACTCTTTTTGCGATCTTATTATAGTTATATACGAGCTATTTCTTCATATTTTTCTTCTTGTTTCTTGGATTTTATGATATTTTGAAGATTTTTTAGATTAAAAATCGTTTAAAAATGCCAAAAGCAAGGTCTAAGAAGGCTAAAAAACGTACCTTTTACGGAAATAGGTACACGAAAATGAACACTACTGCTACGCCTGAAATCATCAATGTTTCTACTGCAAGTTCATCAAAATTGAACAATTATGAAATTTTTGATGTGCAAGGAACTATCTTTCCAGAGTTAAAAGGAAATCGAATAATGGATATTCAAACATTGGTAAATATATTTTCCATTCTCTGCTGCCCGAACTGTTTTGCAACAGGATTGACACTGACTGAGGACTCTAAATTAGGACTGTGTTCAAACTTTACTTTAGTTTGTGATTGCGGATTCAGGACTGGATTTTCGTCAACCCCCAAAGAAAGTAAAAGTAGCACTTTAAATACTTTGTTGGTATTTGGACTGAGACTTATAGGTAGAGGATTTACAGCTGGCAAGAAGTTGTTGGGTACCTTAAATTTGCCATATATTTGCAATAGAACATTCAGAACTCATGAACTCAAACTGTTGCAAGCAGTACAGTTTGTTTCTGAAGAAAATATGAAGGCAGCTGCAAAAGAGGTAAAAAACTTAAAAAACAATATAACTTGTGGTGTGTCACTTGATGGCACATGGCAGCGGAGAGGATATATGTCACTAAATGCCTGTGTGTCAGCTATTTCCATTGATACTGGGAAACTTTTGGATATAGAAATAATGACGCAGTACTGCAAAATGTGTGAAATGAACTCTAAAAGTGACCATTTATGTTCAAATTACAAAGGCTCATCAGGAAACATGGAAGCTGTTGGAGCATTTAGGATTTTTGAAAGGTCTATGATGAAACGAGAACTGCAGTACACTGAATATTATGGAGATGGTGATTCTAAAGCCTTTATGCAAGTGAAAGACATGTATGGGGAGAACACGGTGACAAAGCTAGAATGTATAGGACATATACAAAAAAGAGTAGGCTCACGGCTCAGAAAATTAAAAAAAAATACTAAAGGACTAGGTGGAAAAGGCAAATTAACTGATAAATTTATCGATAAATTACAAAATTACTACGGGATTGCTATTCGTAGCAACATTGGAAATTTGGAAAACATGCAATCTTCTGTAATAGCTGCTTTTTTTCACTGTTGCTCTAGAAATGAAAAGCCCATGCATGGACAGTGTCCAGTAGGGCCAGACAGCTGGTGTAAATATAAGCGAGCTTTATATGATGGTAAACAGTGTTTGGAAAAATCACCGGGTCTTCCAGATTCAGTTATAAAAACGATAAAATCAACCTACTTTGAACTTTGTGATAAGAATTTGCTCAAAAAATGTTTACACGGAATGACACAAAACAATAATGAGAGTTTTAACAATCTCTTGTGGACTATTTTGCCAAAAGAAACATTTGTCCAACAGAAAACATTGTTGTTAGGTGCACATATTGCAGTTTTATTATTTAATTCTGGTCATAGAGGACTGTTACCTGTTTTCAAACATTTAGAAATCTCAATTGATCCATTGATGCTTGAAAACTACGTAGAAATTGACAAAGAACGGATTCAGAAATCGAGCCGTCAATCACTACCTAGTACAAAATTGACCAGAAAAAAGCAAAAAGCTAAAAAAAAGTCAAAATTAGTTAAAAATGAAGCTAAAGAGGGTGTGACTTACAAATATGGCGAGTTTTAAGAATCTAGGATTGGTAGAAATTTTTTTATGTTTGATTAAAATCTTTAAATGCGTTTTTTGAGAAACTGTGCTTTTCATTATTTTGGTGTGCGATAAATTTCATTTCTCAAAATTTTTTTAAGCTATTGAAATGAAATTTTGGCAAAATGTTTTAATAGTTCCTAGCTATGTTATAAGCTGAAAATCTAACATTTCTTTGTTTATTTACTTATTTTAATGACTTTTTTTAAAAACAAAATAAGCATTTTTTTTCTTTAAATTGAGTTTTTGTGCTAAGTTTGGAATATTTCAATAAATTTTAGAAGTGCTGCAAATATTTTATCTAATGACACAGGTAAATATGTTATCTACAAATTGTATAAAGATTATTGAAGTATTTTCATTAGAATTTGTTATATGAGATGTAGCGTAAATGTAAATTTTCACTAATATTTACATTAAAATTACCTATATTTTGAAAATTTGTAAATATTTCATTGCAATTGCATTTAATTTAATAGTTTTGTACCCTATTTTAATAAAAAACATTTCGAAATCTCAATTGATCCATTGATGCTTGAAAACTACATAGAAATTGACGAAGAACGGATTCAGAAATCGAGACGTCAATCACTACCTGCTACAAAATTGACCAGAAAAGAGCAAAAAGCTAAAAGAAAGTAAAAATTAGTTAAAAATGAAGCTAAAGAGGGTGTGACTTACAAATATGGCGAGTTTTAAGAATCTAGGATTGGTAAAAAATTTTTTATGTTTGATTAAAATCTTTAAATGCGTTTTCTGAGAAACTGTGTTTTTCATTATTTTGGTGTGCGATAAATTTCATTTCTCAAAATTTTTTAAAGCTATTGAAATGAAATTTTGGCAAAATGTTTTAATAGTTCCTAGCTATGTTATAAGCTAAAAATCTAGAATTTCTGTATTTATTTATTTATTTTAATGACATTTAAAAAAAAAAAATAAGCATTTTTTTTTCTTTAAATTGAGTTTTTGTGAAAAATTTGGAATATTTCAATAAATTTTAGAAGTGCTGCAAATCTTTTAGCTAATGACACAGGTAAGTATGTTATCTACATATTGCATAAAGATTATTGATATATTTTCATTAGAATTTGTTATATGAGATGTAGCGTAAATGTAAATTTTCACTAAAATTTACCTTAAAATTGCCTATATTTTGAAAATTTATAAATATTTCATTGAAATTGCATTTAATTTCATAGTTTTGTACCCTATTTTAATTAAAAACATATATGTTTCATGAAAATTTTATGAATTTGAAAAAAAGTCCTCCGAAGGTAGTCACATACCGGGAAGGTACTCAAACGCGGATTTATCGATCTTTAGATCGGTGTGTTATCGAATTATACTAACTTTGAGAAATAGAAAAGTCTCATTTTGAAATCCGTTCCTTACAAACTTTGTTACGGTGCTAACACGCAGATGCATTGCGAAGATAACCAAAAACTTGATTAAAAATGTTTCTATACATTTCCATGTTTTAATTTTTATATCAAATAAGAGTCCAAATACCGACATAAAGAACAGAGATGAATACAAATATGTAAAATTAAAGTTAACTGTTTTCATTCCCAACGTGAAAAATTTTAAAGAATTAGTTCATATGACTTTTCAGAAGAATTCACGTAAAATTTGACATTTCTTTGCATTACATTTGCATATAAAAAGAAAACAAATATGAAATTTTTATGCAAAGCAAAAGTTAACCCCAACGTCAAAAACCTCTTAAAGTTAGAAATCCGGCTTGTCTAAAAAAAGACAAAAAAAAGTTAAATTTTATTAAAGCATTAGTTCTATGCCATTTCTATGACATTACATTTGCATAAAGAGAAAACAAAATATTAATATTTTTATACAAAATAAAAATTAACCGTATTCATTCCCAACGTCAAAAACCTCTTGAAAATAGATATCCGGCTTGTCTAATAAAACACAAAAAAAGTTAAATTTCATAAAATCATTCATATGACTTTTCAGGAAAATTCGCTTAAAATTTTACATTTCTGTGCATTACATTTGCCAAAAGAGAAAAAAAAATTTTCAAAATAAGAGTTATCCATATTCATTCCCAACGTCAAAATCCTCTTAAACATAAAAAACCGTCTTGTCTAATAAAACACAATAAAAAGTTAAATGCTATTAAAGCATTAGTTCATATGACTTTTCAGGAGAATTCGTTTAAAATTTGACATTTCTATGCATTACATTTGCATAAAGAGAAAACAAATATTAAATTTTTTATACAAAATAAAAGTTAACGGTATCCATTCTCAAAGTCAAAAACCTCTTCAAAATAGATATCCGGCTTGTCTAATAAAACAGGAAAAAAAGTTCAATTTAATTAAAGCTTTCATATGAGTTTTCAGGAAAATACGTTCAAAATACGACATTTCTGTGCAATACATTTGCATAAAGAGAAAAAATATATTAATTTTTTTATTTACAATAAGAGTTAACAGTATTCATTCCCAACGTCAAAATCCTCTTAAAGTTAAAAATTCGTCCTGTCTAATAAAACACAATAAACAGTTATATTTAATTAAAGCATTATGTTCATATGACTTTTCATGACAATTCGTTTAAAATTTGACATTTCTATGCATTCCATTTGCATAAAGAAAAAACAAATGTTAAATTTATTTTGCAAAATAAAAGTTAACTTCATTCATTCCCACCGTTAAAAATCTCTTAAAGTTAAAAATCTGGCTTGTCTAATAAAACAGAATAAAAAGTTGAATTTTATCAAAGCATTATGTTCATATGACTTTTCATAAGAATTCGTTTCA
This sequence comes from Dolomedes plantarius, assembly GCA_907164885.2. NCBI lineage: Eukaryota > Metazoa > Arthropoda > Arachnida > Araneae > Dolomedidae > Dolomedes > Dolomedes plantarius. Next base: position 161,044,149 of record OU015496.1, on the reverse strand, counting down.
AATTTGACATTTGTGTGCATTACATTTCTATAAAGAGAAAACAAATGTTAAATTTTGAAATTTATATAACGCACATATGCCTCAATCCATAATACGTAATTAACAATTATATAAATTAAGAATGCGACTGATATCCGATTTCTTTACGGCAAATTTTTTTTCTAGATGTTTTTAAAGCATTTCACGTTTCAAGAAATTACAAATTGTTCATTATTTATTCGTTCATTATTTATTCCAAAAGAGTGTGGCTTGTAGCTGACAAAAATTGGCTCCCACTTTAAGGCTGCAATGTACTATCCCTGAATTCCTTCAATTAAAGTTAACCTATGCAGAAAATTTTGTCCAAGAATTGCCGACTTGGATTTAAAGTTTTTATTTCCTTAAAATTGTACTCCATGATACAGAAAGAAATTTTACCACTTGAGGCATTTTTCGTGTTTTAAAAAAATGCCAATAATATTTTTTAATTTAAATTATTCGTCGAAAAATCTGGTCTAGTGTGTTTTAAAAGCCCATAATTCCTTCGGTGAACGAAATTCATAAAAAGAATCCTGTTTCAAGGAGAAGAAAAGTTCAGGCTATCTGAAGATACCATTTTTATTGGATTTTCAGCATTTATGTAGCTGTAAATAGTAGACAAATTTTCTCGGTAAGTTAACACTGAGGTGAGCGAATCCAATAGGGTTAGTACACAGCAGCCTTAATATAAGAACATCATCCGGTTTAAGAAGACATTCCTCTTTTCTCCTTGAGAGATAAGCTTCTTTTATTGGTTTCTCTTTCTGGTAATAAGTCCTTCTAAATCTTCCAAAAATATATTTTGCCGCAAAAGAAGGAAAAATTCAGCTAAATAGTAAAGCTCTAACTAATAAGTAAATAAGTGTGTTTAGAGAAAATAGATAATATATTATGATATTTTGTGTGATGTGACACCAACAAAAGGAAACAAAATACATTTACTTTGAATTTACAAAAAAAAATATCTTCTAAAAAAAAACAAACAAGAATTGTGTTTGGCTTCAATCTAGTTAATAGAAACCCTTTCTTTAGCAATACGTTACTTCTGAGCCAAGTAAAAATTTTAAGTCGAGTCAGGAGTTACCGATATAAAGATATTTTCGTTTACGATATTATAGTTCAGCAATCATTAAGTTAAGAGGAAATTCAGGTCCGTGGATTTCTAAATTTCATATCTATAAACTGCGGACAGCGGGAGAAAATGCTTGTTAATCGAGTTCGTATTCGATTTTTATGAAAACGAGATTAAATAAGTAATACTATTCGGATCAGAGAAAAAAAAATCGAAAATTTATGTTAAAAGGTAATCAGTTAAAACTTGCTTATTGCGATTGCATACACGTCTTATATACATAAATATATATAATATATATATATAATATATATATATATATATATATATATATATATATATATATACACTGAAGTGCCACTGAATTAGGGATAGCAAAGCCTATGCAAATTGTGTAGCGCTGCGCATCATGTATGCGCAAGTGAGAGCACTATGGTAACTGCATATATAGCGCGTACTATGGTTGTTCTGAATTAGTTGTTCGAATTGCCAGTATGGGTAAACTGCCTGATTTAGACGCCTTCGATCGCGGACAAATCGTAGGTGCGCGACGCATGGGCCATTCAATTTCCGAAATCGTCAGACAGCTAGTATTTTCAAGGTCGACAGTGTCAAGAGTATACCAAGAATACATGGATGGTGGAAAAAAAAACTAGCGATCGGGCAAACTGCAAAGGACAATTAGCCTAAGGACAGTGCGTGGTGAGAGACGGTTCAGGCGTATTGTACGTAGCCAGCGATGCCATACATTAGCTCAAATTACCACCCAGTTTAATGACGGTGCCAGTCGTACAGTCAGCAAACGGACTGTGCAACGCTCGCTTCACCGTATGGGTTTCGGGAGCCGTCGACATACGAGAGTACCATTGCTCTATACTCGCCATCGGGTTGCACGTATTGCCTGGGCAAGAGAGCACAGAGACTGGAGTGTAGAGGACTGGAAACGAGTAGCATGGATTGATGAGTCTCGATTCCGACTACTTAACGCCGACGGGAGGCTGAGAATATGGCGTCAGGCTCATGAAGCCATGGATCTGCATGCCTAGCTGGAACTGTACAAGGGCATGGTGCTTAATCATGGTCTGGAGTGTTTTTTCGTGGCACAATTTTGGGATCTTTGGTGCGTGTACCAACCTCCCTCAATGCAATTCGGTACGTAGAGTTTCTGGGTGATCACCTCCATCCGTTTATGCTGTTGTGTTATCCGCACGGTAATGGAGTTTTCCAGCAAGACAACTGTACCTCTCACAAGTCCCGGTTGGCTACTGGCTGGTTGGATGAGCATTCCTCTGACTTCTCTGTCATGAATTGGCCACCTAGAAGCCCAGACTTAAATCCTATTGAGCATCTTTGGGATGTTTTGGAACAAGGCGTGAAAGGCCATCACACAGCACCAAAGAACCTTACTGAATTATGGACAGCTTTAGCCAATATTTGGCAAGCCATTCCCGTCGAACGTTTCCAGAATCTTGTTGAATCTATGCCTCGTCGTGTGGCAGCCGTTATCAAGGCCAGAGGAGGCCCAACTCGTTACTAGGTAGGTATCCCTAATTCTGTGGCACTTCAGTGTATATATATATATATATATATATGTGTGTGTGTGTGTGTGTGTGTGTGTGCGTGTTACGGTCAAAGTTCGAAATTAGGCCAATTCGCTAAATTTAGCTGGCCATTTCGAACATTCGCCAAGACACTGGACCAAAGCCCGAGATAAGCTAAAATTTATAACTCGCTTGGGCTGGATCATTCAGTTACGGGAATTTGTCATGACAGTTCTATCTCACATTGTTACCATTGTGAAAATCCCTTTTGGATAATCAAAGTAGGAAAAATAACTCTAAAATCAAAGAGAACGGAGCAATTTTTCTTGGTCAATTCGCAAGAAGGCCATTAACTGTCGGGATCATTGCGAATTGGTTGGCCTTAGCCTAAAGTATTTGTAAATTCTCGATTATTTCGGGCTCTGACAAAGTGACTTGGCAAATGCTAGAAGTGGCCAGACATTTCGCGAATTAGCCAGACTACGGACATTGGCCGTAACATACTTTTAATACACTGTTGGACATTAAAAGTATACACCAGGAAAGAAAGAAAATAACAAAAATTACTTATTGTACGTAAACAGCATAGTAGGAAGAAAACATGATTAAATTTGTAGACAATTTGGGGGGTTTACAGGGTCTGAAATTAGTACACACACAGCTGTCGCCTCTGGCAGCGAAAACGGCTCTAACCGGATTGCGCATCGAGCTGAACTCGTCTTGATGACAGATACGGGCTTGTCATTCTATGCTGCTTCATGTATATGTCATACTTCATCAATCGTAGTGGCTGGAGAACGCTGGCGACCCAGTCTCTCAGCAACCGATGACCAGATTCTTTCAATGGGTGAGAGATCTGAAGAACGTGGCGGATAGGGCAACAGACGAACGACCACTGTGCCGAGGTAGGTCAGGACACGACGGGAAACACGCGGTCTTGAATTATCTTGTTGAAAGATGACGTCTCTGAGCCCTCGAAGATAGGGCACACCCACCGGCCTAACGATCTGAGAAATGTAACGCTGGCTATTCAGATTACCGATGACACGAACAAAAGGTGTTCATGGCGTGTACCCACTGGCTAGCCATACCATCACTACATGTGCACGGCCCATATGACGATATCGAAAGCAAACAGGCCAAATGCCTTTAACTCGGTGCATCCAGACATAGATACGTCCATTATGATGTTGTACGCAGAACAGGGACTCGTCTGAAAAGACGACGTGGGGCCACTCCTGTATCCAGTTTTATCGTTGGGCGCACAACTGCCGCGCGGCTCTAAGCTGCAGTGTCAAGGGAAGCCGCAATAACGGTTGCTGTGCAGACAGTCCGTGCGCTCCAGACGTATTCACGCTGTACATGCGGATACTTGCCGTGCTGAAAACAAGCTCATTTCCTGACTCGAGGTCCGTAATGTGGCTGTACGATCCTGCAAGGCCGACATGACAACACGTCTGTCCTATCGAGTGTTAGTGGCGAGAGGCCGTTGAGATCCTTCATGGCGTTCAGCATGAACCTCCTGAACCAATCGATTCCATATTCGCATGACAGTCGTCGGATTCCGACAAATGCGAGTAGCAATATCGTGGAACGATAAACCGCACTCTCGATCGCCCCTCATCCTGCCGCTATCAAAATTCAACACCTGCTGATAGCCGTTTCTTCTTCTTATATCAGGTATAACACGATCTTCTCACAAACAACCAACATTCCAATGCGATTTTCGAATGAGAAACCCGCTGCGTAACTTTACTTTTGTACAGAGCTTGAGATGCTGTTCGCTCTCCTGTGTCGTTCGATTGCGCTTAAATGCTAATCATTTGCATATCCCAGCATCTTCTTCGACTTCCAAGCATCTTCGTGAATTTGAAGTTTGTATCCTAACTCCCTCATGGTGTTGCACTAATAATGGCCAGCAGTGTGCGTGTATATATATATATATATATATATATATACACGCAAATATATATATATATATATGTATATATGTGTGTGTGTGTGTGTGTGTGTGTGTGTGTGTGTGTGTCTGTCTCTGTCTCTGTCTGTGTGTCTGTGTGTCGAAATTACATTTTTGTTTTGGTATTGCGTGTTCTCACCCCTGATCTGTTTAAGTATCTATGAAAATGAGAGTTATGTGAGGTGCAAAGTCATTTTCAAAGGGAAATAAATATAATCACTCTCACTGAAAGGAATAATTTTAAGGGAAGTTTCATTTGGTAAGATACAGGCTTCAAGGTTATTTAGAGACATCGGTTTGATGAACGATCCTGGAGCATCGTTAAAGGGGTGGGCTATTTTTGTAAAGACAACGACAAGTGCCTTTTGCAAGAATAAAGAAATTTTCCTCACTAAATCAAACAAATAGTCATAGAGGAAAATTAAGGAACTTATAATGATTTATCAAAATATCTAGTCAAAGATGAAAAGGGTTAGGCAAGTCATTGAAAATAATGTGTCATGAAATCACCGGGATAGCTTTGGCGTAAGAACACCGGTTAATGTATGTAAATCACGGGTTCGTTTTCACGTGATTATTACAAATTGATATTAAATAGATATCTTCGGTAAAAATGTTCACCTTATTTAAATAACCTCACATTTTAAAGGAAGTTAAAAAAATTGCTATCGACTCTGATTAAACTTCGTTACCCGACTATTTTTTACCCGACTACCTTCGAAGTATTTATGTATAAGTCATAACTAACAAACAACACTCCTGCAAATTGCTATGTCTCTGGATAAGTTTCATGAAGAGACGCAGTAGAAGTAGTTTTCCGATGGAAGTATTTTGCTTCCGCTACTACCCGAAATAGTCTGTGGAGGGAATTCGAAACAGTTCACTTTTTGAGAAAATGAAGTTCATGCTACGATTTCTGGTTGTGTTTTGTTTTCTCCTGGCTCAATCTTTATATGGAAAAATCTTCTTCCATCGCGTGTGAGGTATTAAAATTGTTTTAGACTGATGTTTCGAATGCAATTCACTGATGTTGACAATGAAGTGTTCGAATGCAATTGATTATGACTACAGCAATTGTAAAAAAAGGATTAATGGAGAGGGAGTCATGTTTATAGATTACACTAGGGGTAAATATCTTGATTATGATATTAGGCAGGTCTGGTAATTCAACTTCTGAAAACGATTTATAATTTTTCTAAGATTAAGAAAAACAACAAGTACTTTGCACCAGTAATGCAACAAACGGGGCGTCAAACATGTGATTAAATTTTTCCGTGACGGCCAATAAGATAGCAATTTTGGTAGTTGTCACGAATAAGTCATGGTGCTTGATTAACGCTTCAATGGTCGCGCGGAGTCTCACAGACGCCAGTAGCAGTTTGTTTGCATTTTGCGTATTGGTGGATTGTTCTGTATGCGCAGCAGATGCCAATATCTTCGAAGTATTTATGTATAAGTCATAACTAAAAAACAACACTCCTGCAAATTGCTATCATTCTCTTATAGTAAATAGATATCTACCAAAACACCCGATTGATTTTTCACCAAATTTTAAAAATTTGCTGATAGAAATTCATTCTTTAAAAAATTTCCTTTATTTTTATTTATCCTATTGTAAAAATAGTTTATAAAAATAGTTTTCCCCTTCATTGGTTTTCATTTGTAAAAATTGTTTATAGACCTTCCTTTTTTCACATTTGCTTTAATTTATTTCATTGTGAAAAGTGCATATAAAATTTTCATTTACATTCATTATGTCTTTAACTTACTGTTTTAATGAATATTCATTATTGCAAATAGAATAACTAAAACGTAAATTAGATGGTGTGGCGTCTATCAGACGCCACGCAACCATGCATGCAATTTTTATATACGCGACCAGTGCAAGGTTAAAGCGGGGAGATCACCTTTGCATTCGCAAATATACACTGATTTTACTACCAAGCGTGATGTGTTGTCGAAAGTTAATTTGTAATTAATTTAACCCAGTTTTGGGTGAATTATGCAAGGCTTTAACTATCAGAAAACAAAGGCAGGATTGTTGGGAGATTATTAGAAATTATTTTATGTGAAAAACAAAAATGTTTTAACAAAAATATATTATGAATAATGAATTTTAGGTCAATGCATTGCGCGCAGATTTTTTTAAAAACTATAAGATGTATATATATATATATATATATATATATATATATATATATATAAAATTATTTGTATATATTCTATTCATAGGTTATACTTCAATCTACACCTAAAATAATTACCATATTTCACATAAAAATATTTTTCAGGGAAATGTAATTTAATGTACATGAAATATCATAAAAAATTTTAACGAAAAGTTGTAAAAAAATTAGTAATATGTACTTACCTAAATTTAGGTATAGATTTATAAACATACTAGACACACATGTCTACAAAAATTTTAACAATTTGTGACCATTAGTTTTGAAGAAATAGTGCGCACAAGTTTGAAAATAACAGTTTTTAGAAAAAGGCATTTAATGTTTAAAGTTCCTATAAATTACATTACTATTACCTTTACACATTTGGCCATAAAATCGGTTCTAATTTGTAGTATCGACTTCATTTTTTTAAAGATACCTTACATTCCATTCTTCAAAATAAACTCATAATAAAAGATTGAGGTTTTTGAAGGTTTTAGGGTGAACTCTCCTTTTAAATGATATTTCCGTTTTAAATGAGCAACTTACCTTGTGATATATCCAAGAAGGTCTCTACACGAAGAAAATGGTGCAAAGTGACGAGACCGAAACACTTGACCTCGCACCTCCAGAGGTAAATTTGAGAACTTGGAGGACATTGTAGCCACATCCTATTTTACGTGCACCGGCAGCGAATTTCAAATACGTACATGGATCTTGCAACCTAGGGCGGGGCTAACCGTAGCGGCCAATGATCTAGAGCACATGCTTTCTGTTTTCAAAAGTACTCAACAGTTTAATGGCGGATAATGAAAGTTTACCGATTGTCGTTAAAATTGTGTCCTCAACTGTTTTAAATGAAGATGACTTTGAATGTGAAGTAAGGACGAATATCCAGGATGAAAATTATATATATATATATATATATATATATAAATAAATATAAACTGAACTCACGGCACAACAGTCCGATGTAGACTTAAACTTTGGGGAAAAACTGTAAAATGAATGTTTGGTTCTGTTTATGATGCCTACATTTTTCAGCCAGCCTCTCGATTTGAAGTCAACATGTCAATTCATTTTCAGAGAAAGGTTCCATCTTAATAAATGCTTTCAGAGTTTCAATAGAGTCCATTATAACTTTGTTCATTATCGCCGCATTAAAAATATCTTTCGGCAGGTAAGTAGAGAAAAGCCCTGGCAGTTTCCTACCGAAATTAGTGCATACGTCTTCGATTACATCAGAGCTTTGGCCACATACAGTTTGATAAGAAATATTGTTCCTTGACTTAAATCGAGAAAGCCATCCATCACTGCATTTAAAATCTTCAATATCCATTCGAATTGCCAATTCATCAGCCTTCGTCACCACTAGGGGTCCATTTATCGGAAAATTTCAAGATCTAACATTCTGGAACCATAGCAGTAGAACTTTTTCTAGAACTTCTTGGGACGCATTTTCCATGCGTTTCCTTCCTCTAGCAAATTTTGATTTTTCCCATGAATATAAAATTGACTCCTTGTTTTTCAAATTAGTTGACAAGACATTTTTTTTAATTCTACAGTCAGCTTCTAACTTTGTTTTACATTCGCCATTCTCTACTTTCTTTGAAATTTCTACCTTTGTCTCCAAAGTTAGGGTTTTGCACTTTCCACGTTTAGACATCCTGAATTTTTACACGTTCTCACCACACAATGAGGAAGAAAAACTAGACCACATTAACTTGTCTGCACTGCAGTTATAACTGACGCAGCTCCCTATAATCTATAGTAAAGACTAGTTTTTCTGAAAATCTAAGAAAATCGATCTGAATAAAGGAAAATTGCTTTTTCCGTTTAGCACTAATAAGAAAAGCAAAAACTACTATCGTTTAGCGGACACGCAATAGTCTAGGAATGCAGGCATGGGCCTCTTTACACAAAAAAGAAATTTTGACACACAAAATAATAAATACAGTGTGTATTTTCTCCATTAAACGAGGAAAAAGAATTTTCTTTTATCAAATTTTTAGTTCTAATTAACCGAAGTGATAAAAATTTAGTTCCAATTAATGAGATATTTTTAACATTAACTCCAATACAAGTTTTTGGGGGCCTTTGGATTAGTTCGAATTAACCGATTTCAAATTAACGAGCGTCCACTGTATATATACTATATATATATATATATATATATATATATATATATATATATATATATATATATATATATATATATATAAAAGAGCTTGTCTGTTTGTTTGTCCGCTATAGAATCATAGACTGTTTCACCCACCGGGACCAAATTCGGCACAGTTAATGTTTAGAACCCGAGAAACTTAAATCAGCAAAAACGAAGTTTGGGGCTCAATTAGTTTTTTTTAAATTAATTTTTTAATGATTTTTTGTGCCCGTAAGAGGTGCGAGACCCCCTGTGGATACAGACGTTCAGTGAAATCCGAACCTATCCCTCTTCCCCCGCGCGGGAGAAGAGGGGTGCGCGGTGGGGGGGGGGGTGAGAGCTTCATGGTAATAACCTTTGGCCTTGCCTAATTGACTGACTAACTGACAGATAACGCACATTCCAAACCGTTGGACATAAAGAGCTGAAATTTTGCATGGTGATTCTTCTATAGTGGAGTTTATACTGGAGGGGTGAACTGAGAAAGATTTTTGAAAATTTCTTCTTCGATTTTTTGAAATTAAATTTTTAAGCTGTCTTTCTAATTTTTTTAAGTTTGCATTTAAAATGATAATCCGAGGGTTATAAAATTTATATCATGAGAAAGATCATAAAAATTCCTTTAAATGGAAATCTTTTTCGAATCCTTACCTCCCTTTTCTGATTTTTGATGAATTTTTAAAGATTAATTTTTAGAATTTAATTTATGAAATGCTGATCACGTGGTTTCTTTTCTTTTTGTGATACTTTAAATTAATTTTGCGTTACGTGCATAACAATGAAATAAATTGACAAAAGAAATATTAAAATACGGTAAAAGATAAAATTTAACCACTAGACTAACTGAGATGGGAGTTTTATAAGAATGCAGTTCAAATTAGTATGTTTTAACACAACTTTCCCGGCTCTGCTTTTTGTCCTTTGTTTTTTGCAGTTTTTCTCACCGCTTCAACCTATTTACAATTTGCTTTTTCTACGGTTTTTGGCCTTAGGAAAATTAAAAACCGATACGGTTTTTGGCCTGTCGACAATAAAAAACCGAATCACCAAAGTAAGGAAAATAAGCTTCATGTAAAATCGCGCCTTACTTTGAATAAATAAAAGGGGCATCTCTTGGGTGATGTGGAACAAACTCAGCTTTTAAGGGAAAAATAAATAATAAAGGCAAATAAAAATTATAAAACTTATTTCTAATTAAACAGTGGATCAAACAAATCTAATTAAATCTAATTAAAGAGTAAACTTATTCAATCCAAACGTGCGAATTGAATAAGTTTACTGTTTCAAAATAAGTACACAGTGCTGCGAATCACGCAACACTGTGTTATTAATTCTCAATAAAATCAGACGTATAATCAGACGAAGATCCGCAGGCTCAAAGTTTCTTTCTTTCTTATTGTTTGTATATCATTTCAGTAGAAACGCGCTAAGCGCATTCTGTCTGGCCAGATGAACATGAAGAGAGGGGATTGCAGCCCAGTATTTTTTTGATGAGATGCATCAAAATTTTTATATCTATATATCTACCCGGGCATCGCCGGGCAATAATGCTAGTATATATATATATATATATATATATATATATGTAATGATTACGGTGGCGATGCACTTCAGGCCGTTGAACTCGTGATATTTTCGGTTGTTAGTCGTGACGGAGCACAAGGCAATAGAAGTGGTCGTCGAGTGTAGGCAGGCCACATCCAGAACGGCGAGGAGTCAGCCACATTTTCAATATGATTTTATTTGGAAACTTCACGGTGTCGAAAAACACTATATACAACTGGGATGAAGACATTTGGATGAGTTTGGAGCTTTCACAATAGAATGAGGCCATATTAAGTCCAGAACTTGTTGGATCATCCCAAGACAAAGGGGACACAGCGCGTTAAAATTACATCTTGACAGTACCGTGGCAGAACACAAAGGGCACGGGGCACGCTTAGGAGACGCCAGAGTTTTTAGGCGGCCTGAACTTCTATTGGTTAAAAGGCTGACACGTGATTAAGTCGCGTCATATGAGGTGATGGTCTCGCGATGCCCGTTATATAATGCTTATATAATGCTTTCGCGCGTGCAGCCGCTTTAGGGGAAAAATAGATTTATATTGGTTGAATTTAGGTCGCAATCCAAAGTTAAGAGAACGGTATTCTGTTGCACAAAGATAAAGGAATTTGGAAAAAGCATGTTAGGGGTGTTTAAAAGGATTAAAATTTGTTTCAATTTCCCCCCCTCCGGAAAAGACTTGCGTGAGGGGCCGGCTCCCTCAGCAAGACCCTCCATCAGGCAAGAACCGCGTAGACAAAAAATAATTTTGATAAAAATTTTGAATAGTAATTCGGAATAAAATTTTGACTCGGGGTTGACAAATTTAAATTTTGGTTACTATCACCTTTGTGTGTCTGCCCAGATCATGAAACATATAAATAGCATAAACTAGTACTAAACAAAAATTTTAAAAAATATCAATGCACTTAAATCACAGTTTGGATTGAGTATGGCACTTTTCAAAATCGTTACAACACAAAATATAGGAACATTAAATGTTGATATGATTAATATACTATAATACTTTCAACCTTCGTATAGTCCTTTCTATACCATTGGCAAGTGAAGGTTTATCATTAGAACATATTAAATAAGTAATAATTCACAAAATAAAATATGAAGATTTAAAATACACAACTGTTTTCTTATGCTGATCATGGTAACACTACAATATTCAATAAAATTTTAATATGACATGGAATGTAAAAATGCAAAATTTTCTTACTAATAACACAATATATCACATTTGGTTGTTTTTGTAAAGGTGTTAGTGTTTGTGTGTGTGTATCCCTCAACTGCCTTAGGTTCAAATTCTTTCATAACTCTACTACTAAGGAGTGAGGGGGTGTGTTGTTGTTTGCGTGACAGCGTAAGTGGCCGTACAGTGGACCAACCGTTATTCTCCCATAGGACATGACAGCCGAAACAACATCTTGCTTGGGACAAAGATGGGAAATAGGAAAGGTGGACAATTGTCATGCCTATGGAAGTATGAGTAGGAATTGGGAGGGCAAAAGGAGCGGTCATCCCAAGGCCTGTCTTTAGTCATTATTTTCTAGTTTTATTTCTCAGCACTTCAAGTGACTGAAATAGGTGAAGCAAAAAAAAAAATTAAAAAGGATTCTAAACAGATGGGATGACTTCCAACGCGCGATTAGAGGTGGGTGATAGGATAGCGTATTCGAGAAGGAGAGAATTTACTGAAAGATGAAAGAATTAGAGGTGTCATTTTCAGTAGTTTCACCCATGAGATCCAGAAGCTCACACATAATAGTTTTTCTAAGAGGAAAGTTAAAAGATTTTTTTTTTCTTTTTTTTTTTTACAATTTATTTCATTTATGTGGACAACACGCAAAATTTAAAATCAAAAAGGAAAAGGATCTCAGGGGTCATGAAGTTTGTCATTATTCAGGTATGATTAAATTCTGTCAGGTGGATTATCAATTTTTACCATAGTTTTTTAATTTTGGGTTTTCTAGTTCAATGTAAAAGAATAAGTTATTTAGATTGGATTTATTTACTGTTGTTGTATTAGGAGCATATTAGTAATTTATAGTCTGTCCAAATATGGGTTTAGGCTTCATGATGCATTTTAAAAAGGTCAGGTGAATGATAATATCTTAGTTTAGAAGCATGTACAATTTCAGTTGCTCGACCAGCTTGGTAATTGGGTTTATCTATTTCATAATTTACGTCTGAATATTGTCTAAGGATTGTGAAAGGGCCAGAAAAAGGTTGACTTAATTTACGTGTATTTGGATAGTTGAATTCCTCATAAATTACTTGATCACCAGGTTTAAATTTTGATGCCAAAAAACGAGCGTCATATCTAATTTTATTTTTGTTATGGTAATTAATAGTTCTTTCTTTTGCCAAAAGACGAGCCTGATCCACAGGAGGATAATAATTATTGTGATCAATTGGTGGCGGGTAAGGCAGGGTGCCAAAAAGCAAATAGGCAGGGGAGATTTTGGTCACAGAGTGGGGCGTATTATTGTATTCATTAACAACTTGTTCTAATAATTTGGTCCAGGGTACTTTAGTGGAAGAAGTATTAACTTTACACTTTAAACGAGTTACAATAGACTGGTTTACACGCTCAACCTTGCCATTCGTCTGTGGATGGTGGGCCGAAGTCAAAAGTTGTCTCACGCCATTATGCTCCAAAAACCGTCTAAATTTGGAAGAAGTAAAAGCAGCATTACGATCTGTTAATAATTTTTCAGGGACATGTACTTGGAAAAGTTGTTTCAGACAGTTTGCATAAGTTTCTGTAGTAACGCTTTTAGAAGGGAAAGCCCAAATGTATCTAGTGGCATGGTCAATAATTATATGAAGGTATTTTTTTGTAGAGTTATAATAATTAAATCCACCAACAGTATCTAATGATAGGCACTCAAAAGGTTTCTCAGTAGGGGGAACTTCCTGCATTAATCCATAACGTTTCTGTCTGGGTTTCTTGTTAAGTTGACAGGTGTGACAATGTTTAACATAGTTAGAAATATCATTAGTTATAAATGGCCAATAATACTGAGGAGAAATTAAGTTAATCATTTTTTGAATTCCAGGGTGTCCAAATTCTTCATGAGTTTTTTGTAAAACTTTTAACCTTAATGACATAGGAACAACAATTTTGTGAATACCATTCTTCTTATACACTATTACATCATTGATTTCTGAAAATTTATTATGTGAAACATTATCCATCTTTTGATAATGCTTAATTTCATTTAAGTCCAATAAGTGCACATGGTGTTGGAGATGCTGAGACACGGGGTGCCTGGATAACATGTCAGCTTCATAATTGGTTGAACCCTTTTGATATTTTACTTCATACTCGAACATGCTCAACTTTAACGACCATCTGAATAATCTACCCCTTGGGTTTTTCACATTCTTCAGCCAAACTAGGGCAGCATGATCAGTATGAACAGTGAATTTGGTCCCGTGTAAATAGTGATAAAATTTGTCAAACTATCCACAATAGTCAAACATTCCAATTCCGTGATGGGATAATTTTTTTCATAATCTCTTAAAGTTCTAGAAAAATACGCGACAGGGTGTAAGTTATTACAAGCATCCGACTGTTTCAGCACAGCTCCAATAGCATATTGAGAAGCATCTACAAACAAATGACACTCTAAATTTGGATTATACAACTGTAAAATTGGTTTTGACACAAGAAAATTTTTTAACTTTTCAAATGATTCTTGACAGTTATGATCCCAAACCCACTTTATGTCCTTCTTTAATAGTCTATTTAATGGCAATCTTATTTGTGCATATTTTGGAATGAACTTATGATAAACATTTACTGAACCCAAAAAACTTTGTAATTCTTTAATGTTGGAAGGGGGTTTCAATTTTTCAATACTTTCAATGTTTACATTATCTGGAGTAATTCTGCCATTCTCAATTTCATATCCTAGAAAGTTAATGTTACGTTGCATGAATTTACATTTAGATTGCTTAAGTTTAATAGATTCTTGCTGAAAAACTTCAAAAATTCGTTTTAAATGATTAATGTGTTCTGTTTCTGAGGATGAGTAAACTATGATATCATCAAAGTAATGGCACGCAAAATCAATTCTATGTTTGTCCAAAATTCGTCTAATTGTCCTATTAAATATAGCTGGGGCATTCTTTAGTCCAAAAGGGAGGCGTAACCATTCAAACAGGCCAAAACTGGTGGCAAAAGCAAGTTTTTCAGTGTCTTTAGGGTGAACAGGTATATGCCAGTATCCTGAGGTCAAATCAAGGGTGGAAAATATTTTGGCATTACTTAATTTATCCAGCAAACAATCAATTCTGGGGAGAGGTTCAGCATCTGTCTTAGTAATAGCATTTAATTTACGAAAATCAATACAGAGTCTAGTCTTTTTGCCTTCGTCCCTCTTCAGGGCAAGCGTTACTGGTGCTGA